>JZKD02S1876005.1:29357-43619 GCA_000966675.3 Picea glauca | reverse complement strand
ATATATATATATATATATATATATATATATATATATATATATATAAGAATCTTGGATTACATTCTAAAAAAAATGTATGAGTGGGAAACTAACAAATGAGTGTTGAATATTATGATAACTAAATGGTAATGTGGAGAGTGCACATGTTCATAATTCATTGTTAATAAAAGGTTTGTTGTGGTAGCATGTTGATTTACCAAGAAGGTTGAGGTGAACCTAACTAAGAATACTCAACGAAAAGAGCATGGAGATCAAAATTATAAGTAGATTGGATAAGAAAACAACTAGAAAATGAGGAACACTTTTGTCACCCTAAAAACTATGAAATTGTTTAATAGAGTTGTAAGCCTTAGAAGAGTATCTATGTGAACAAGTACACCTAGAAAAAGTGAAAATCAATAAATAAGAATATTTACATGAATAGTCTTGGTCAAACTGTGTTAAATAAAGGCAGTGAGGCCCTCGAAAATAACTCAATTGGACTAAAAGTCAAGGGTGGGAAGATTTCCTTGATTCCTTTCTCGTTGTTTATTGTATTTCTTTGGTACGAGAGACCAATTTAATGATGCAAGTAAATGTTTTGACACCATAATGACGATGGTTGTATGATTGTAAAAATAATTGAGAATTGTTTGTGTTTCACTCATGAAAACATTAAGGATAATGTGATGAAGTGCATAAGGATATGGTAGGACATATCTAAAAAAGTTTTATTGATTGGAATGCTATGACAATGATGGAAAACTCCAAGAATAGGATGAATAAGGGAAGTTTTTTGTTGAAATTTGTTGGAGGGACTCTAAAAGTCCCCATAAAGCACCACTCATGAGAAAATATATCAGAGAGGGTGTTGAAAGTCAGAACATGTAAAAAAGTGTTCATGCCTATAAGGCATAAGGTATGAAAGGATTGGCTAAGAATCCCTTCTGAAATATTTTATTATTTTAGTGATATATATTATTGAAGTTGAGAGGTTTTTAGATGCCATTGAGATCCAGGTAGGGTATGATTCAAAAACTTAACCCACGAATAGAGAGAGGAAGTCTATGTTGGTCAAGGATGAGGCTAGGAATCCACTAGGGTAAAGGCTTCCTAAAACATACTAAGGTCTAACATACTGTAGAATTAAATAGAAGTCAAAGTTCCAACTCCAACAAGCATTCTCAGATCACATCCTCTCATTCCCCATAGTGTGTCCCACCCTAGGAAGTGTACCCTGTCTCTACTTAGTAGTCCTTATCCCACTTCCCTTCCAAGGCTTCAAAATGATCACGGGACTCACAACCCACTTCTTCATCCCAAACCACCAAGGAATCACTCCAAGCACATGTATCAATGATGGATGACATGGAGTGTACTAATGGTAAGAGTGAATATGATAATGATTTCTAAAATACACTAACTTCTCACTTTATATATGCAAGTTCCCAACTTGACACTTTTCATGCTAGGAACTACGTGATAAGTTCCCTCCACCTTTATAACTTAAGATACAGATATATTTCATAATTTAGACTTAGGAAATATTATTATAATATTCCCTTTTCTTCAACCTTCTTGGCTTAGCCCATCTTCCTAGATACTTAGCCCTCATTTCCCTCTAGTGGAGTTAGAGCCTCCCACACTCTTTTGTCTTATGAGTGATGTATTTTTATTAATATCATTGAGTGTGATTACATATTACAATGATAGACTCACTATCCTTTTAGCATCTATCTCTACAACCTAATAATCATACAATAAATATTTCCTCAAAACATATATACATTGACACTCTAGCCCAAATATACTATCATTTTAGCATTTAGGCTCCCCGACATGTGTTATATTCTTTGCATGTGTCTGTGTGGGCGTGTCAGATTCGACAACTACGTCTGACAATCGCTAGGGGGGTCCCAAGGGAAACTCATAGAAGTTGAATCTAAGATTCTCATTCGAATCTCATAGGGAATTGCTATGTCACATTCCCATTTCATCTAAGATATAAGGCCGTTTTTTATATTTTTAGCGGATTTTGCTATTTTTAGAGGTTTTCTAAATTAATCCCGTGTTAAGGGATTAAGGTTTTGGTATCTACTCAATACCTAAAAACATTGTATATATTGTATGGTGAATGGTGAAATTCAATATAATGAATATAATAAAGTTTTTCTCGGTTGAAGATATTAGGTACTCTCTCTATGAGCCATTGATTAAATTTTGTTTTTCTTAAGAATCTATATGCATTGCTTTACTTCACACATTTCAAACTTACAATAATCATTCAAAAATTGTGGCCTCAAAATATATATACAATGGCACTCTCGCCTATGAAATAGATATATATTAACAATTGAAGTTCAACCTAGGAGTGTTACATAGATTGTTAGTATTTGTATCATTGTTGACTTGCACGATGACATATTCACTTCATCAATATCTTCATTCGCTTGAATATTGTCTTTTAATATAGTATAGATTTCCGCATTACCTTTATCTCACCACCTCATTCTATGTATTAATTAAACACATTTCACATTCTCTTACAGTAGATTCATTGGAAAATTTGTCTTACAAGAAAAATATATGAAAAAGGAGAATTATCTTGAGTGTAATGGGATTGGATGAATCAATATCTTGGCTCCTCTTTTTTTTTTCCAATACTTCTCCACTATTAAGCATACTTTTTCTCAGGAAACTTATTCCTGCCACAACATCACCACTCTTATAGTGTACTTCAACACCTCAATCAAAAACGATTTATCACAAATCAAGAACTTGTCAATACAGTGCACGTGCTTTTTTTCCAATGGCAGATTTGATGTAATAAATCCATGACAAATATAATTTCACAAGCCACATCATGTTATAAGACATGACGATAATAGTATCAGATTGTCTTTTTATATACTATCATTGTTATAATAGTATTTACTACTATTATTGACTGCACATAAGAACTGTTAAATATAATGTAACCTCAACAGGCTCACTGTACACTGCCAGCTGTCCTGGCCAGCTGTACCTTCATTTCTTGATTTGCTTGAGCCTATTTAGCTCAGCTATTTTCCTTTTGCATTCTATCACTTCATCAACTCTTTTCATTGTACATTCTCCTTACATTCCTAATATACTGAATACTGTTTTTCTGTTCTGATCTTTCTCTGCATTTCTTGCTTCACAATTTATCATGGTATCAAAGCTTCAGCAGTAAGCCTCTTCACACAGACTGGAGAGAAACACGATCCTCACAATGCATAGCTTAAATCGACATCCAGAGCACGAGACATAGATTTTTCACAAGGCTTGGAGAGCTATCCGCCATCTACTCAAAATATCGTCGTAGGAAGCTCACATGAGGAAGCAGAGCACTATACACTCAAAAGATCGAGGAAGCAGAGACTGTAGAAGGAGAAAGAGTAAATATTTGTGAACAATTTACAGAATCGTCAAAGACTCATGAAAGATTGCTTCAGAAGGCAGAAACGTTTCAAGAATTCAAGGAAATTCGTTCAAATTTCGTGAAAGATAGTTACTAAGGGAAGAAACATTCAAAGAATTCGTAAAATTCTTTCATTTCGTGAAAGATTCATGAATTTCTTTCCTCAGGAGAAACTCTTTGCAAGAACAACAAAGAACTCGCGAAAACAACCAAGAACGAGCAATCGCAGCCGTAAGATCCATCCTGCGAATAGATCAGAGGCGAAAATCCAGTTCAAAAAGGACGAGGAGAGCGCAGAAAAGGCGAAAGAATTACAACCGTTGGATTTTGCGTAGAGGACCGATAACCGTCAGATTCGTGAGAAAGTGAATTTTGGAATTTTGGCATTTCAGAATTCGGGACTTGGAGTAGCAAGGGGTCATGGAGTCATTGCCTCGCAAATTTCTGGTCTGCGAAATCCCGAAGGAATCCAGACCATTGGATCTAGAGCATGGTGGCCTGAGAGCCGCTGGATCAAAGCAAAGGAAGAAAGATCTGAACCGTCCTATCTAGCACCAAGGTCCGTAAGCCGATGGATCTAGGAAAGGTGAGTGAGGTTTAAACCTCCTCTCAGTAGAAGGAAGTGGAGTCTTTCAATTTCGGAACTCTTGAAATCTCAAAACAACCGTGAGTCGTCCGTCTCAAGGGACAGGTGGTAGTAGATCGATACGCCATCAAATCTCGACATTTCGGATTTCGGGGTTTGTAGAATAGTGTGACAAGAATTCAAGAGTCACGAAATACCGATTCATGAATCCTGAAAGGATCTGGACCGTCAGATCATAAGAAGATTTGGACCGTTGATTGTCCAAAGGAAAAGTTAGGCACTTCGCATACCAGGAGTTCCGAAGACAAGGCTAGACATTTCAGCATTTGAAGTCCCGAAAGCACGAAAGGAGAAGACCGGGTAAAGAAATTTTTGGATACCGGAATTCGACATTTCGGTAATCCTGAAGACCAAGAGAGCCAAGAATTTCGGAATTGGAAACTCCGAAATAGCGAAAGAAGGAAGAAGACGGGGCATAGACATATTGAATTTTCGGGAATTGGGATTTTGGGAGTCCAGAGGATAGGAGGTCGGGTGCTTTGCGTCATAAAACCCTGAAATAGGAATGTGGTCATATGGGAAGTGGTCACATGGATTGGAGGTATAGCCTTGGGGCTAATTGCTATTAAAGCCATTTCGGCAAATCGACATTTTATAGATCGAAAGGACGAAGGGTTAAGGACTCTTGACATTGGGAAACAGGAAGTTTCGAATAGAGAAAAGTCGATAGCACTTTAACATTTAGGCGCGTGGTCACATTGAACAGAGACTAAGGGCCAATCCAAGGCCGTTAAACTCTCTTTGGAATTTTGGAAACAGGAAGTTGGAGAGACAAGAGTTTGGAAGACTCATATAATGAAGTCCCGAAGTCAGAATCGCGAAGCCAAAACTCGGGAAGTCAAAACTTGTGAAATATGGAATTGCAGAGTTCCGAAGTCAATGCAAGAAATTAGCAGACCTGGTTTCAGCGCAAGAAACAGGTAAACACAAAATTTTTCCAATTTGTTTTCTTCTATTTTGTCAAATTCTTTAAATATGGCGACGTTTAGCAATTTAGGACCAACTCAGGGTCCGATTGTTCTTGGAAAGAAATATGAGTTCTCATCTCTTCGAATGAGATCGTTCTTGCAAGAACAAGAGTGTTGGGATCTAGTGGATCTTGAATATGTGGAACGAGATCTAGTAGACCTTGCCACCATGACAAACTAGCAGAGAATTGCTCAGGCAACTCAGAGGAATAGAGAAAATAAAGCTAAATTCTAGATTCAAAATTCTGTGGATGATTCGATTTTCTCAAAAATCACAAGCGCTGGTACTTCAAAACAGACCTGGGACATCCTTAAATCAGCGTACCAAGGAAATGACAGGGTCAAAATAGTCAAACTGTATACCTTGAGGATGCAATTCGATACTTTAAGAATGACAGAGTATGAAAATGTGGATCAGTTCATGACCAGAGTCATGGGAATCATAAACCAGATCAAATTGACTAGTGAAGCCATCACTTATCAACGCATAGTTGAGAAAGTCCTCATAAGTTTACCAAAGAAATTTGAAATGGTTGTTACAACAATCCTTGAATCTAAGGATCTGTCACATTTTTCAACAGATGAACTCACTAGTTCCCTTGTGACACATGAGACTAGACTGCATCTCACAGATGAGTCAATTGCTAATGCTTTCAAAACTCAATTCTCCTTCAGCAGAGGGAGAGGCAGAGGAAGAGGCAGAGGTCACCAAGGACAAGGGAGTACTACAAGTGACCAACACTCAAATGGAGGTAACAAACAATAGAGTCAGCATCAAAATTTCTAAGGTCACAGACAACAACACCAGAATTATAATTTTTAGCCTCAAAGAGGCAGAGGGAAAAGATCAGATGACAAATCAAGAATACAATGCTATTACTGCAAAAAATATGGGCACTATGAATCTGAATGCCGGAAGAAGCAGGCAGATCATCTCTCGGGTAGAGCACATGTGTCAAATCATACGAGAGAAACCTCAAAAGGTATGTTTCTCTCATGTCACAAGTCTGAAGAACAACCTAAAGATCTCTGGTTGCTGGACAGTGAATGCAACAATCACATGATAGGTAAGAAAGATTTACTTTCATGCATTGATTCTTCAATCTCATCCGATATTACACTTGGAAATGATTCCTTAGTCAAAGTTAAAGGTAAAGGAACTGTACCTATTCTTACTAAACAAAATGAAAAGAAAGACATAAACAATGTCTATCATGTTCCATATCTGAAACATAATCTCCTAAGTGTAGGACAACTCATTGAACATGGCTATAAGGTATTCTTTGAGGGAGCATCTTGCAAGATATATGACAAAACCCCCAACAGAAAATTGATTTCTGAAATCCACATGACTCAGAATAGGATGTTTCCCCTTACACTCAGAACTACAAATCTGATTCAACCATATGCACAAAGTGCATCCACCCTGAATGAAACAATGGTTTGGAATACAAGATTTGGACATCTACCCTTTAAGAGTCTAAGTCTCCTTCAGAGGCACTCCATGGTTAAAGGTCTTCCCATTTTCAAAGAACAAAATTCCCCATGTGAGTCTTGCATAGTTGGAAAACATAAGAGAACTAGTTTTCCACAGTCATCCAATCAAGCCAAACAACATCTCGTACTAGTTCACACTGACCTATGTGGACCAATGCAAATAGAGTCCATAGGTGGTAGATTTTACTTTCTAACATTTATTGATGATTTTAGTAGAAAAATCTGGATCTATTTTCTCAGACACAAGTCTGAAACTTTTGCAAAATTCAAAGAATTCAAGGGAGAAGTTGAAAAATAGAGTGGCAAATATATAAAAGCACTCAGGTCCGATGGAGAAGGAGAATACAACTCCAATGAATTTGTAAATTTCTGCAAATCACAAGGCATTATCATGCAAACAACAACCAGATATACCTCACAATAGAATGGAGTGGTTGAAAGGAAAAATCAGACAATAATGAATATGGCAAGAACACTTCTCAAAGAGAAAAGTTTGTCAAATATTTTTCGGGCTAAAGCAGTAGCATGCTTAGTTTATCTCTTGAATAGATCTCCAACCACATGTCTAAAGATGAAAGTCCCTCAAGAAGCATGGAGTGGGACAAACCTAAATGTTGCACATCTAAGGACATTTGGATGCATAGCATACGCTCGCATACCTTCCGAATTAAGGAAGAAACTGGACTATAGAAGTCAGAAATGTATCTTTACTAGATATAGTGAAACATCTAAAGCCTACAGGCTTTACAATACAATCTCCAAGAAACTAATTCTCAACAGAGATGTAAAATTTCTGGAAAATTAGAAAATCAGCAACTGGACAGTCAAAATCCATGGATGCCAAGTTCTAAAAACACAGAAAATTCAGGACAGCAGATACCTCTACCTGTTCTTCCAAGATTGCAGGTACAAGGACGATCTAAAAATTATCAGGATAACTCAACTTCAAGGAGACTCCTCCTCTGAAATTCAAAATCAGAGAACTTGAAGTTTGATAGAAATCCATCAGTAGTTGGATGATTTTGAACAACACAATCTTTTTTCATTAATGTCATGTCAACCTACATCTTTTAAAGAAGAGGCTAAGGATCCACATTGGGTTGAAGCCATGAACCAAGAAATTGACTCCATTGAGAAGAACAAGACATGGGATCTTGTTGATTTGCCAAGTCACAAGAAAAGTATTGGTGTCAAGTGGGTTTACAAAACTAAACTCAATGGAAAAGGGCAGATTGAAAAACACAAGGCAAGACTTGTTGCCAATGGATTCTCACAAACAACCAGGTACTGATTATGGTGAAACCTCCAGTGGCAAGATTAGACACTGTAAGGACTCTATTGGCCATAGCAGCCCAACAAAAATGGAAAGTATACCAGATGGATGTCAAGTCATCCTTCCTAAATGGTTTCTTAGAAGAAGAAGTTTATTTCGATCAACCACCTGTATTTGAAGTCCAAGAGAAACCAGCCAAAGTATATCGGTTGAAGAAAGCCTTGCATGGCTTAAAGCAAGCTCCAATAGCTTGGTACAATAGAATTGACACTTATCTGATCAAAAGTGGTTTCAGCAGAAGTCAAAATGAGCCAACTCTTTACACCAAAACTGATCAGCACAGTAAAATTTTGATTGTATGTTTATATGTTGATGACATGATATATACTAGAATTCTTGAATTAACCAATTTTAAACATGCCATGCAATCTGAGTTTGAGATGACAGATCTTGGCATCATGAAATATTTTTTGGGGATTGAGGTTGATCAATCAACCAAAGGCATTTTTGTCTGTCAGAAAAATTATGCACCAGACATCATCAAAAGATTTCACATGGAAGAATGCAATCGAGCAGAAACCCCTATACCTCTAGGCATAAAATTGAGAAAGAAAGATGAAGGCCCTAGAGTGGACCCTACTCTATACAAAAGTTTAGTATAGTGATTTTGCAGGAAGCCTAGATGACAGGAAAAGCACCTTAGGACATGCTTTTCACGAACCTGATTTCATGGGCATCAAAGAAGCAACCAATTGTGTCAATATCTTCTACAAAGGCAGAGTATGTTGTTGCTACTTCATCTTCCTGTCAAGCTGTGTGGGAGAAGAATATTGAAAGATATGTCACATAGAGAAAATGATCCAACTCCTATCTTCTGTGACAATACCTCAGCAATTGCTCTATCCAAAAATCATGTGTTTCACAATAAAAGCAAACACATTGACACTCTCTTTCACTTCATCCGCGAGCTTGTTAATAATGGTGACATTGCACTCCAATTCTGTGGTTCTCGAGATCAACTCACAGATATCTTCACAAAGCCATTGGGAAAATCTGTTTTTTATTTTCAAAGACAATACTTGGGCATAATCAGTACTCATGTTTGTAACTGTTGAGTTTAAGAGGGAGTGTTAAATATAATGTAACCTCAGCTGACTGTACACTGCCAGCTGTACTTTCATTTCTTGATTTGCTTGAGCC
Organism: Picea glauca; assembly: GCA_000966675.3. NCBI lineage: Eukaryota > Viridiplantae > Streptophyta > Pinopsida > Pinales > Pinaceae > Picea > Picea glauca. The sequence goes on along the minus strand of JZKD02S1876005.1, from coordinate 34,614 downwards.
TATTTAGCTCAGCTATTTTCTTTTTGCATTGTATCACTTCATTAACTCTTTTCATTGTACTTTCTCCTTACATTTATAATATACTGAATACTGTTTTTCTGTTCTGATCTTTTTTTACATTTCTTGCTTCACAATTTATCAAGAACTGGAGAAAGCAATTGTTGTAACACAAAAACAAAAACAAAATCAAAAATAAGAATAGCACAATAGCAAAAAAGTAACCAATACAGTGCATATTAAACTACCTGGCATATATCCCAAAACAATGTAGAGTACAAAAGGCCAATTTTCGAAAATATAAACTATGGAGATTGGTAATTTCATCCTTTAGATTCACATATGCAATCCGGGGAGTCAAATTTGCACCTCACCAGGAAATCTTTATTGAAGAAAAAATTGCTGCATATTCTAGGAAGAGAATTAAGATGAAGTTATATTATTCTCACATTGAATAAAGAACGGAAGTCACCCCCCAGGGGAAATGCAATCCGAGCAATGTTTGTAGTGAAAGTGGAAAGCATAATGTAAGTCACTCATCGACACAATCGGATTTCGCATCTGGATCTTTCTCAGTATTTGAGAAGTAGGGGAATGCACATGAGAATCCATAATGCTGACATAACCAGAAGTTTTGTATTATTGTCACTTGTGTGATTTTATTTTACCAAGAACTGAGAAGCTGTGAAGACTGGAGAAGCCGAAAAAAGGTGAAGAAAAGATAAGGGCTAGAGAAGAATGGACTGCAAAGAAGGGTTATAAAGACAAGGTGAAAACCATATAGCGCTTACGGAAGAAAATAGAAAAGGGCGAAAGATAAAGGAAGGAAGAAGGATGAGTACGAACGTCTGGATGTTATGCCACCTTTCTCACAAAGGAAGAAGGAGAGAAGAAACAAACGACGGCAAAACAAGCCAACGAAAACCCAGAAGTAAAAACACAAGAGAACAGCAACAAGAAGAGCAGTAATATTAGTAATGGTGGCAGCGTGGGATTTTCCATCGATTCGGCATCCCGCGAGAATTACGAAGAGGTTTACCCTGTGGAGACCAGAAAATTTGGGTACGGTGGGGAAGAAACCTTGTATGAGAGGATTGAGAACAAGGTTGTTCAATATTGAATTCGGTGGTGATTTGGTGAGAGGAAATTAGGGTTTTCTTTTTATTTTTAAAAATCCATGCCATGAATTCGGTGGTGATTTGGTAAGAAGGAAATTAGGGTTTTCTTGTTATTTTTTTAAAATCCATGCCATGTGTATTTAAATGCGCTGAAAATACAAAGATATTGGTTGTGATATAGGTTAAAATTAAATTATTATTTATTTTTGTCATTGGCAAAATTCTTATGTGGGATTTGAGATATTGAGTATGTCATTACCACTTATAGATTCAATGTTATAAAAAAAAAATTGTGGTTCAAAGTTGTAAGTTTTGTTATAGGCAAGTTGTATTCTCTAAATTGATCTAAATTGAGTGAGGTTTACATAGATTAGTATGTGATGATGTATCATGTATTCTTGGTTATGCATTTTTTATTTTTAGCAGCTTGAAGCATTAGGCATGGGAGGGATGATACATCATGACTACTAGTATAGGTACGGGGTGGTAGGTGTACTCCTATCTAAACTTGATGGTGAATATAAGAAGTTGAATCTTAGATGAAATGAGAATGTGACATAGAGTAATCTCATAGATAATTAGAAACAAGTTATATTTAAGGGAGAATGTTAAGTTATGTTTAAGAGGATTTTAATGCACTCTAAACCATGGAAAATGAGAAGAAAACTTATTCTAAGGAAAGCAAGTGATACTGATAATTTTGAGTGGATGTAATTAAGGGAAAGTATTAAAGAAAATAAATTAATTACATCCTTAACTAATCTAAGAGTTGGTTTTTCTATAATGTATTTTATCAATAGTGGTGTGTTTGGTCTCTGCCTATCCATTTGGATGATTTGTCCACTAGTCACAGGATCATACTCGAAAATTTCTCCATTATTATACAAATCATTATTGGACTGAAGCCATTTGTTTTCCTAATAATGTTGGAACTCCAACCAATGTACTATGTTAAGTTTATGGGTTGATAAAAGAAATGTAATGTGAATTTTGTTTTCCATCTGAGTGAAGCTGAAAAGTTATGATTGAACCTATCAAAGGCACAAAATCTCTATGTGCATCATTTTCCTTGAAACTAATGGAAGAAATCAATAGTTTCGTGGTACGAAAATTTGATGCCCGTATGTCACAAGCTCATGTTTGTCCTCTGATTATCCCGTTCATCATGAACATGCTCACCATTGGGACCTTTTACCATGAAGTCTACTTCATAATTACCAAAGAAAAGAAAATATAACATATTCAAATTGCCACATTATAAAGGGGTGCATGCGCGTGAATGAATGCTAATTATACTGACAAAGTATAACATATTCAAATTGCCACATTAAAAGGGGCTGCATGCGCTTGAATGAATGCTAATACAAAGTATAACATATTCAAATTGCCACGTTAAAAAGGGGTGCATACGCTTGAATGAATGCTTGCACTGCCTAATTTCAGTGCCAGAACCTACTGGATCTTACAACATACTATAATATGAGTCGAGAATTACAATAAGGTGACATAAAACTCTTACGGTTGGTTTTGTAACCACTCATTAGTCAATTTTGGTTAAAGTATAATATGTGGGTGGAAATTCATTAAGGAGATATGCAACTAGCACAACCACATAATTATAACTACTCATTAGTCAATTTTTTATTGGTTAAAGTATAATATGTGGGTGGAAATTCATTAAGGAGATATGCAACTAGCACAACCACATAATTATGGCTGATCAACGTTGAAAGGTTGATAAGATGAAACAAATCCTAAAAAGAATATATTAAATTTTATTATTGATTAACAAATAAAGGTTGATGTTAATATTTTAATTTCTGTTAATCACTTACGGCAATCAGTTAGCTATCAAAGTAATTTTTAAATATGATTACGTAAAATAGTAAACACACCAATGTCTTTATAATAGCTAGGAAGTTAATGATTGAAATCACAGCCATTTATTTTGTGTGACTACTAAGAATATTCCAGCCATATTTAATCTTGTCCATAAAAAACTTATTAAGCACTAAACCCCTATTAAATCTGCCCATTATCAATAGGTGTAAGCCAGCCTTTAGGCATAAATATTGTTCACCTATACACAAAATTTGGGCTTTGGTATAAAAACGGCCTATTTGTTACCTGGCCTAATTTCCGCTTATAAAAACACTAAGGTTGGCGTGGCATCAATCTAAATCCTACCTAATCAATTACACGCGATCCCAACTCTCTCCTATAGTATGCACATATCTTAGTTCTATTATGTTCACTTCCCATCTTGCCTTCCATCATTGTTTACTCTCGATCTGAAGCAAAACAACTAATGAGCAAACTACTGTTGCAAGAGAACGATACTTTGACCTACCCCGTAGATTCAAGTGATTAGGCATTATTGAACAAACGATTTGGATTAGTGGATTCTACCTCCATGGTGATCGAATACTATGTAGGGATTCACGATAGAGAATTACATCAAAATCAAGAATAGGGTTTCTAATAATAGAACATCAATTTAATTTCCACATGAACATGTCCATGTCCATGTACATTGCATTTAATTTATTTATGAATTGTTTGTGTAACTATGTGATTTATTCATAATTGTGTAATGAGTGATAGATGTTATATATACTAGCTGATATATACCTAAAAGCATTATTCATTATTGTCATTCATATCATCGTGTACATTCCAACTATTTCAATTCAATATAGTTTAAACAAGAATGAAATGCCTCCCATGTCATGAATGAGTATTCATAGAAACCATCATGGAAGTGTTCTTTAACATTACCTCTGCCATCTGCAAGCACTTGAAAATGAACTCACTAGTTCTCTTACGACATTTCATTACGCATTTTCAAAATTGTGCCGAACTTGAATCACGAGTTCCTTTCTTGAAATTTCGAATTATTTTTTTGCTAAAATAAAAAGCTGAGATTTATAATTCAATTTGGTCTCTCGTGAATTTTTGAATACTATTATTCATAATGTTCTTCACCCCAACTACACCGGTGATTACCTTGATCAATTCCTTATGTGACAACGAAAGATCTGAATATAGTAAATCTTCCGACAATACCTTCAAAACTTGCTCTGCCTTAAGCCCAATCAGTGGCTACATAACTTGCTCTCCCTTAAGCCCAATCAGTGGCTACATATTCGCCCTTGAAATAAATAGGTATCAATTGTTCTCATGTGCTCAATTTTCTTGAAAATAGGAACTCTTGTGCTTCTTTTCATGAAATGCGTTCCAATACACTCAGTAATGAATCGATCCACTCAGCCTAGCATTTCAGGAAATACCAAAAAAATTAGCACACACTATGAAGAGGTGTTCCAATGTTTTCTGTAATGGATCGATACACTCATTAATGGATGGATCCATTCAACCTAGCATTTCACGAAATACCAAAAAAATTAGCACGCATTATGAAGAGTTGCTCCAATGTTTTCTGTAATAGATCGATACACTCATTAATGGATCGATCCATTCAGCTTATCCTTTTCAGTTTTCTAGTTCGTGGGAAGAGGAAACAGACATTCTAATATAACAGCTGCGGTAGTACTAGAGATATGGCTATAGTTGGCATAAATGTAAGTTTGACACTGTAAAAGATAAAATGTTAATATCCAATTAAATGTTTAAGATCAAATAAGTTTTTTAATCATCTAAATTTGTCGATTAAATGAGTATATAGTAATTTTTTAATATGATTATGTAAATGTAAGAAAGTAAACAGGTTAACGGATGCTTTTAATTATGCTCTAAAGTTATTAATATTAAATCTTATTCATTGATTTGAAAGGACTAAGAAGAAAATCGATAATAGTTGCCCATGGTTTTTTCCCATTTGAGTTTCCACATAAATCACTGTGTCAAGTGTATGATTGATGTGCTTGGTTTTATGCCTGTTTGATCTTGCTATAGATACTATGTTTTACTTGACGTCCTTGGTAAATCCAATAATTATTAATTCTTAAGCTGCCAACTAAATCATCCTCGAGTCCCATTTTATTGGAGTAGAGATATTGATTTTGCTTCCTCATAATAGCAGGGAACTCATTCATCCTCCAATCTGGTATATCTATTCTTCTAATCTCATGTTGATATGTACAGAGAGACCTAATATTTAACTAGTAAATTAAAACTCCTAA
>JZKD02S1875983.1:7611-23513 GCA_000966675.3 Picea glauca | reverse complement strand
TATTATGATTATGAGATAATGTGTATTTGATGATATGTTATTTTGTTGTATTTACATCGACATGTGCTATTGAATGGGTTCTGTTGAGTGTATAGGGCTCTAGACGTTGAGGATGTGAAGGCATGGATGAAACCCCTTGGACTCTGGATCGAGTTAGGGAGTGGATTGTTAGGGTTTGAATGTTGTTGATGTGTCATATGTAATTATGATTTGATATTATAATGTTGATTGTTATTGATAAAATGATTCGTTGTTGGATGCAGGATGATGATAGCTTGTCGACCAAACTCACATTTGGAGTAAAGAGGTCACACACAACAACCAGAGACATTAAGGGAGAGGTATGGTAGCAACCCTGCCACAAACTATTGGCACTCTCACTGTGGCTCAAATTGTATTTTAATGATTACCTAGTTCGAGAAGACCTACAATGCTATGAGGGAATACTGTGATAGTCACTCATGAAGATTCTAAGGGGCGTGCAATAAGGTAGGGTCCTTATTCCTTAGATACCCTTAGTCTCCCACGAGATCACCTGACGGATTATTGGATCCAGGGGTTTGACATCTACCAAATTTAGTCAAGAGGTGCGTAGCACCCTTGGAGCACGTAGTGCATCTTGAAAGGAACGTTTTTGATGCAGGAGCATCTACGACGTCGCGACGCGAGCCAGCGTGGAGGAAAGAGAAGAATAGCTGGATAGCACCAACACATACCTTTTTGAATTTCTTTGAAAAGATTGTTGCGTCGTCGTTTGAACGAATGCATTCATATGAAACGCACTTGTAATGTAATGTAGATAAGAAGGCATTTAACAGTTTTAAATGCTGGTAGATAGGGTTAGCTGTAGATTAGACAGTTTCATTTTCCAGGAGGGAAAACAAATATAGGCACCCTCCTTGTACATTGTACTAATATATATTATCCTGATAATTATTCAGCATTAGCATAGAGGAGCAGAAGAAGAACAAGCAAAGAACTTGTGAAGAACACCCATGTACAGATTGAATTAATAGAAGGATTTTTGATTCAATTCCATGGATGTGTTTGAATTGTGTGTGTTGTTGATGTTATGATGTTGCATACTTGCTTCTCTTTATGCTTATATTCTATATGCTGCTTATATGATTTCATATCAGGTTCGAAACCTGAGAGAATGAGTAAATGAGTTTCAATTGTTTCTCTGTTTGAGCCAGGAGATTCCTGCATAGAGTGCAGTCAAATTCCTCCACATAGAGTGTGTTGAGGAGGCTCTATAGTTAAACTCTCATTCTCGTTCAACACGGAGTTGTTTTGGATTATTTGATCCGTGCAAGTGAGAACAGGTCGAACTGAACTTCCAGTAGAAATTCTGAGAAGGGAAATGTCGGGTTGTTGTGACTGTGAGTGCATAGAACCTAGAAACCTTCAGCATCATTGAGGGTTAAAGAAGGTCGAGGTCGAGCACAGGGAGTGTGTTCGAGGGAGCTCTGAAGGAGNTTTCATTTTCCAGGAGGGAAAACGAATATAGGCACCCTCCTTGTACATTGTATTAATATATATTATCCTGAGAATTATTTAGCATTAGCATAGAGGAGCAGAAGAAGAACAAGCACAGAACTTGTGAAGAACACCCATGTACAGATTGAATTAATAGAAGGAGTTTTGATTCAATTCCATGGCTGTGTTTGAATTGTGTGTGTTGTTGATGTTATGATGTTGCATACTTGCTTATCTTTATGATTATATTCTATATGCTGCTTATGTGATTGCATATGAGGTTCGAAACCTGAGAGAATGAGTAAATTAGTTTCAATTGTTTCTCTGTTTGAGCCAGGAGATTCCTGCATGGAGTGCAGTCGAATTCCTCCGCATAGAGTGCGTTGAGGAGGCTCTATAGTTAAACTCTCATTCTCGTTCAACATGGAGTTGTTTTGGATTATTCGAGCCGTGCAGGTGAGCGCAGGTCGAACTGAACATCCAGTAGCAAGTCTAAGAAGGGAAAGGTCGGGTTGCTATGACTGCGAGTGCATAGAACCTGGAAACCTTCATCGTCATTGAGGGTTAAAGAAGGTCGAGGTCGAGCACAGGGAGCGTGTTCGAGGGAGATCTGAAGGAGTCAGGGTTGCAGAAGCTCAACAGGGATAGCACCTTCGCTTCTTGGTTGGAGCAGAGCCCTGTGAAGTTCATATAGGGAAAAGGTGGTAAAGCGGAGAACTCTTCCAGAGGAAGAGAATCAATGAATTGGAATTTATGGGAAGAATTGCGAAGTCCCGTGGATCGTCGGACTTGGGAGAAGTAGCGAGGGATTTAACCCTCGAGCGTAGGTAGAACCCATTGGCCATCGTGTATCAGCATATCAGGGTTGGCGAGTGCAAGAGTTGCATGCACGTCGAAATCGCAAGTCACGATTTCTTGATTTAGTCGGAGCTGTCGATCAGGGTAGGGACGCGTGGCATTGGATCCCGAGAGAGTCGGGGTTCGGCACTTGGTGATTTCGACGACAGGAAAGTTTGCATCGTGGACTCACGATCCGCAAAATCCTGAAGTGACGTGGTCACGTGGGACCCCAGGGAGTAAGTGGAGGACATGTGGCGTGGTCATGGGGAATCAGCATCTCGGCACTCGGGGTTTTCAAGCACCAAAGGTTGACCTCACAAATAGCATTTTCCCCAAAGGAAAAAATCCCCGATACAGAGCGTTGACAGTTAACCGTCGATGTTCGGGACTCGGCGGTTCAGCGACGGAGAGGAGTGTTATGAGCCTTGCGATATCGCAAGACCCGATCTCCCGACACGCGAAGAGGAGATCGATGAGAAGTATATTGTGGGTGACGAAGACTCCTAAGAGGAGTTAGAAGGGTGTTGACTCTTCGGGCCTGTGAGAAAAACAAGGTCCTGGTGGAGTGACCGACTGCTGTGCGAGCGCGGTTGCATCAAAGTGGTATCAGAGCTGAAAGTCTTGTCTGTATATTTCAGGCAGGGGGAAAGAGAGAGGAGAGAGAGGAAACACTTTGATACACACGACTTGCGTCAGAGTGGTACAGAGCAGGTTGTGAATCTCTCTTTGTTCAGGTAGTAGAGAGAAGCAGATTTCACCATGCCGCCCCGAAGAGAGAGGCAATCTCCTGATCGTGAGGACAGGGATGCCCGAAGAAGGGGTAGGCCAGCAAGAAATGCTAAAATAGAGTGAGAGATGAGATATCTCTGAGCCAGAATTGAAGAAATGGAGACCTCCCAAAAACATGGTGGTGGGGCAGCAGAGTTCAGTGATCTCGAGATTGAAGAGGAGGCTGGACATGATGCTGGAGAGGTCACGGCGGAAGACGCGTCAACTGAGAGGCTGATTAGAGCCATTGCGAGGATGAGATCGAAGACGAAGATGGACATTCCCGTCTATGAGGGAAGTCTAGATGCAGAAGAATTGTTGGATTGGATCCGAGCATTGGATACGTACTTCGATTACGAAGATATCGAAGAAGACAAGAAAATAAGGCATGCTCTTACCAAGCTGAAAGGACATGCAACCTTATGGTGGGACGAGTTGCAGGCGGACATGCGTTCCAAAGGCAAACAGAAGATCAAAAGCTGGGATCGTATGATCGCCAAGATGAAGGAAAAATTCATACCGAGGGATTACCAGATCACTCTGTTAAGGTGCATGCAGAACCTGAGACAGAAGTTGATGACGCTGAAAGAATACACCGAAGAATTCTACAGGCTCAACATCAGAGCTGGTCATCGGGAGAGTGATGATGAAAAGGTGGAAAGATACCTGAATGGTCTCAGGTATGACATTTCAGGACGAGCTAAGTATGGTTACCATCCGCATTGTTGAGGATGCGTACCAGATGGCTCTGAAAGTCGAGGAAAATATGAGCCGCAAACAGGGACAGCAAGGGCGAGGACGGAGTTAGCCCAGAGGCAAGACAGTTTCCCAAGAGAAAACACAGAAGCCCAGATAGGATTGGAAGAGGCCTCAGGGAAAAACTAAGAGGGGTGGAACCTCATAGCAGAAGCAACAAACTTCTGAGCCGAGGAGGTAGGAAGGAGGATATGCTGACATGAACACATTTCCTCGTACCCGAGGTTGAGGCAGAGGTCGAGGAGGAGTTATCACGTGTTTTACATGTGGTAAAGACGGACACAAAGCCATTGATTGTCCAGAGAGGAATATGGACGGAGGGAAAACTCACGTCACTGAGGCACAGAGGTGAGACGTTGAGAGCGAAGATGTAGACAGCGGTAAATCGATTGGGATGCATAAAATCCTTTTGACGCCTGAAAAGGAGGTGGACATTGCAGTGCAGAGAAGCAGACTGTTCAGAACGGCTTGTACAACCAAGGATAGGAAGTGCAAAGTCATAGTTGACAGTGGGAGCACTGACAATCTCGTTTTGATCGAGATGGTGGAGAAACCGGAGCTGGAGACAACTAAGCACCTGAGTCCATACAAAGTCTCTTCGTTACAGAAAGGACACCGGGTAAGTGTCACTAAACAATGCTTAGTCAAATTCAAGATTGGAAATTACCATGTTGAGATTNTGATACACACGACTTGCGTCAGAGTGGTACAGAGCAGGTTGTGAATCTCTCTTTGTTCAGGTAGTAGAGAGAAGCAGATTTCACCATGCCGCCCCGAAGAGAGAGGCAATCTCCTGATCGTGAGGACAGGGATGCCCGAAGAAGGGGTAGGCCAGCAAGAAATGCTAAAATAGAGTGAGAGATGAGATATCTCTGAGCCAGAATTGAAGAAATGGAGACCTCCCAAAAACATGGTGGTGGGGCAGCAGAGTTCAGTGATCTCGAGATTGAAGAGGAGGCTGGACATGATGCTGGAGAGGTCACGGCGGAAGACGCGTCAACTGAGAGGCTGATTAGAGCCATTGCGAGGATGAGATCGAAGACGAAGATGGACATTCCCGTCTATGAGGGAAGTCTAGATGCAGAAGAATTGTTGGATTGGATCCGAGCATTGGATACGTACTTCGATTACGAAGATATCGAAGAAGACAAGAAAATAAGGCATGCTCTTACCAAGATGAAAGGACATGCAACCTTATGGTGGGACGAGTTGCAGGCGGACATGCGTTCCAAAGGCAAACAGAAGATCAAAAGCTAGGATCGTATGATCGCCAAGATGAAGGCGAAATTCATACCGAGGGATTACCAGATTACTCTGTTCAGGTGCATGCAGAACCTGAGACAGAAGTTGATGACGCTGAAAGAATACACCAAAGAATTCTACAGGCTCAACATCAGAGCTGGTCATCGGGAGAGTGATGATGAAAAGGTGGAAAGATACCTGAATGGTCTCAGGTATGACATTCAGGACAAGCTAAGTATGGTTACCATCCGCACTGTTGAGGATGCGTACCAGATGGCTCTGAAAGTCAAGGAAAAGATGAGCCGCAAACAGGGACAGCAAGGGCGAGGACGGAGTTAGCCGAGAGGCAAGACAGTTTCCCAAGAGAAAACACAGAAGCCCAAATAAGATTGGAAGAGGCCTCAGGGAAAAACTAAGAGGGGTGGAACCTCACAGCAGAAGCAACAAACTTCTGAGCCGAGGAGGTAGGAAGGAGGATATGCTGACATGAACACATTTCCTCATACCCGAGGTTGAGGCAGAGGTCGAGGAGGAGTTATCACGTGTTTTACATGTGGTAAAGACGAACACAAAGCCATTGATTGTCCAGAGAGGAATATGGACGGAGGGAAAACTCACGTCACTGAGGCACAGAGGTGAGACGTTGAGAGCGAAGATGTAGATAGCGGGAGATTGATTGGGATGCATAAAATCCTTTTGACGCCTGAAAAGGAGGTGGACATTGCAGTGCAGAGAAGCAGACTGTTCAGAACGGCTTGTACAACCAAGGATAGGAAGTGCAAAGTCATAGTTGACAGTGGGAGCACTGACAATCTCGTTTTGATCGAGATGGTGGAGAAACCGGAGCTGGAGACAACTAAGCACCTGAGTCCATACAAAGTCTCTTCGTTACAGAAAGGACACCGGGTAAGTGTCACTAAACAATGCTTAGTCAAATTCAAGATTGGAAATTACCATGTTGAGATTYTGTGTGATGTCATTCCCATGGACGTATGTCACATATTGTTGGGAAGGCCATGGAAATATGACAAAAATGTTGTTCATGATGGGAGGATGAACACTTACACCTTGGAGAAGGATGGGAGAACACACAGACTGCTCTCGATAAAAGATAAAAAAGTGAAGCCGGAAGTGAGCAGCATGATACTTCTCATGAGTGGGAAGGAACTTCTCATGGAGTTGGAGAAGAATGAAGATCCACAATTCGTTGTTGTCAGGAAGCCGAGAATTGTGTTGACAAGCACAAGAGTGGACGACTTGCCAGAGGAGATTGAACAACTACTGGGAGAATTCGCTGATATCATCGTGGATGAACTACCTCATTCATTGGCACCAATGAGGAGTGTGAGTCACCACATTGACCTCATACCTGGAGCAAGTCTACTGAATAAGGTGGCATACAGGTTGGCACCTCAGGAGAATGAGGAGGTCAAAAGGCAGGTACAGGATCTACAGGATAAAGGACTGGTGAGAGAAAGTCTTAGTCCATGTGTCCTTCCAACGGTACTGAGTCCGAAGAAGGATGGAGGCTGGAGGATGTGTACAGACTCCGAGTCGATTAATAAGATCACCATCAGGTACAGGTTTCCACTACCACGAAGCCAGAGATGGAGTGCATACTGGATAAAAGAATTGGAAGGAAGACCAGGAGAAAGAAATATTTTGAGTACCCGGTGAAATGGAAAAATCACCCAGTGGAGGATGCTAGCTGGGAAACAGAAGCAGTGATTCAGAGGCATGGTCAAACTGTGCAGGAGCTCATGGATAGGAGCCCATGAAATTTTTCGAGCTGAGGAGTATGATGCAGGAGCATCTACGACGTCATGACGCGAGCCAGCGTGGACGAAAGAGAAGAATAGCTGGACAACACGAGCGCATACCTTTTTGAATTTCTTTGAAAAGATTGTTGCGCCATTGTTTGAATGAATGCATTCATATGAAGCGCACTTGTAATGTAATGTAGATAAGAAGGCATTTAACAGTTTTAAATGTTGGTAGATAGGGTTAGTTGTAGATTAGACAGTTTCATTTNTCTCCCACAAGATCACCTGACGAATTATTGGCTCTAGGGGTTTGACGTCTACCAAATTTAGTCAAGAGGTGAGTAACACCCTTGGAGCACGTAGTGCATCTTGAAAGGAACGTCATTGATGTAGGAGCATCTACGACGTCGTGACGCAAGCCAACGTGGAGGAAAGAGAAGAATAGTTGGATAGCACCAACGCATACCTTTTTGAATTTCTTTGAAAATATTGTTGTGCCGTCGTTTGAATGAATGCATTCATATGAAGCACACTTGTAATGTAATGTAGATAAGAAGGCATTTAACAGTTTTAAATGCTGGTAGATAGGGTTAGTTGTAGATTAGACAGTTTCATTTTCCAGGAGGGAAAACGAATATAGGCACCCTCCTTGTACATTGTATTAATATATATTATCCTGAGAATTATTTAGCATTAGCATAGAGGAGCAGAAGAAGAACAAGCATAGAACTTGTGAAGAACACCCATGTACAGATTGAATTAATAGAAGGAGTTTTGATTCAATTCCATGGTTGTGTTTGAATTGTGTGTGTTGTTGATGTTATGATGTTGCATACTTGCTTCTCTTTATGATTATATTCTATATGTTGCTTATGTGATTGCATATGAGGTTCGAAACCTGAGAGAATGAGTAAATGAGTTTCAATTGTTTCTCTATTTGAGCCAGGAGATTCCTGCATGGAGTGCAGTCAAATTCCTCCGCATAGAGTGCGTTGAGGAGGCTCTATAGTTAAACTCTCATTCTCGTTCAACACGGAGTTGTTTTGGATTATTTGAGCCGTGCAGGTGAGTGCAGGTCGAACTGAACATCCAGTAGCAAGTCTGAGAAGGGAAAGGTCGGGTTGCTGTGACTGCGAGTGCATAGAACCTGGAAACCTTCAGCGTCGTTGAGGGTTAAAGAAGGTCGAGGTCGAGCACAGGGAGCATGTTCGAGGGAGCTCTGAAGGAGTCAGGTTTGCAGAATCTCAACAGGGATAGCGCCTTCGCTTCTTGGTGGGAGCAGAGCCCTGTGAAGTTCATACAGGGAAAAGGTGGTAAAGAGGAGAACTCTTCCAGAGGAAGAGAATCAATGACTTGGAATTTATGGGAAGAATTGCGAAGTCCCATGGATTGTCGGACCTGGAAGAAGTAGCGAGGGATTTAACCCTCGAGCGTAGGTAGAACCCGTTGGCCATCGTGTATCAGCATATCAGGGTTGGCGAGTGCAAGAGTTGCATGCACGTCGAAATCGCGAGTCACGATTTCCTGATTTAGTCGGAGCTGTCGATCAGGGCAGGGACACGTGGCATTGGATCCTGGGAGAGTCGGGGTTCGACACTTGGTGATTTCCACGACAGGAAAGTTTGCATCGTGGACTCACGATCCGCAAAATCCTGAAGTGACGCGGTCACGTGGGACCCCAGGGAGTAAGTGGAGGACAGGTGGCGCGGTCATGGGGAATCAACATCTCGGCACTCGGGGTTTGCAAGCACCAAAGGTTGACCTCACAAATAGCATTTTACCCAAAGGAAAAAATCCCCGATACGGAGCGTTGACAGTTAACCGTCGGTGTTCGGGACTCGGCGGTTCAGCGACCGAGAGGAGTGTTATGAGCCTCGCGATATCGCAAGACCCGATCTCCCGACATGTGAAGAGGAGATCGATGAGAAGTATCTTGTGGGTGACGAAGACTCCTAAGAGGAGTTAGAAGGGTGTTGACTCTTCGGTCCTGTGAGAAAAAGAAGGTCCTGGTGGAGTGACCGACTGCTGTGCGAGCGCGGTTGCATCAAAGTGGTATCAAAGCTGAAAGTCTTGTTTGTATATTTCAGGCAGGGGGAAAGAGAGAGGAGAAAGAGGAAACACTCTGATACACACGACTTGCGTCAGAGTGGTACAGAGCAGGTTGTGAATCTCTCTTTGTTCAGGTAGCAGAGAGAAGCAGATTTCACCATGCTGCCCCGAAGAGAGAGGCAATCTCCTGATCATGAGGACAGGGATGCCCGAAGAAGAGGTAGGCCAGCAGGAAATGCTAAAATAGAGTGAGAGATGAGAGATCTCTGAGACAGAATTGAAGAAATGGAGACCGCCCAAAGACATGGTGGTGGGGCAGTAGAGTTCAATGATCCCGAGATTGAAGAGGAGGCTGGACATGATGCTGGAGAGGTCACAATGGAAGACACGTCAACCGAGAGGCTGATTAGAGCCATTGCGAGGATGAGCTCGAAGACGAAGATGGACATTCCCGTCTATGAGGGAAGTCTAGATGTAGAAGAATTGTTGGATTGGATCCGAGCATTGGATACATACTTCGATTACGAAGATATCGAAGAAGACAAGAAAATAAGGCATGCTCTTACCAAGATGAAAGGACATGCAACCTTATGGTGGGACGAGTTGCAGGCGGACAGGCGTTCCAAAGGCAAACAGAAGATCAAAAGCTGGGATCGTATGATCGCCAAGATGAAGGCGAAATTCATACCGAGGGATTACCAGATCACTCTGTTCAGGTGCATGCAGAACCTGAGACAGAAGTTGATGACGGTGAAAGAATACACCGAAGAATTCTACAGGCTCAACATCAGAGCTGGTCATCGGGAGAGTGATAATGAAAAGGTGGAAAGATACCTGAATGGTCTCAGGTATGACATTCAGGATAAGCTAAGTACGGTTACCATCCACACTATTGAGGATGCGTACCAGATGGCTCTGAAAGCCGAGGAAAAGCTGAGCCGCAAACAGGGACAACAAGGGCGAGGATGGAGTTAGCCCAGAGGCAAGACAGTTTCCCAAGAGAAAACACAGAAGCCCAGGTAGGATTGGAAGAGGCCTCAGGGAAAAACTAAGAGGGGTGGAACCTCACAGCAGAAGCAACAAACTTCTGAGCCGAGGAGGTAGGAAGGAGGATATGCTGACATGAACACATTTCCTCGTACCCGAGGTTGAGGAAGAGGTCGAGGAGGAGTTATCACGTGTTTTACATGTGGTAAAGACGGACACAAAGCCATTGATTTTCCAGAGAGGAAGATGGACGGAGGGAAAACTCACGTCACTGAGGGACAGAGGTGAGACATTGAGAGTGAAGATGTAGACAGCGGGAGATCGATTGGGATGCATAAAATCCTTTTGACGCCTAAAAAGGAGGTGGACATTGCAGTGCAGAGAAGCAGACTGTTCAGAACGGCTTGTACAGCAAGGGATAGAAAGTGAAAAGTCATAGTTGACAGTGGGAGCACTGACAATCTCGTTTCGATCGAGATGGTGGAGAAACTGGAGCTGGAGACAACTAAGCACCTGAGTCCATACAAAGTCTCTTGGTTACAGAAAGGACACCGGGTAAGTGTCACTAAACAATGCTTAGTCAAATTCAAGATTGGAAATTACCATGTTGAGATTCTGTGTGATGTCATTCCCATGGACGTATGTCACATATTGTTGGGAAGGCCATGGCAATATGACAGAAATGTTGTTCATGATGGGAGGATGAACACCTACACCTTGGAGAAGGATGGGAGAACACACAGACTGCTCTCGATAAAAGATAAAGAAGTGAAGCCGGAAGTGAGCAGCATGATACTTCTCATGAGTGGGAAGGAACTTCTCATGGAGTTGGAGAAGAATGAAGATCCACAATTCGTTGTTGTCAGGAAGCTGAGAATTGTCCTGACAAGCACAAGAGTGGACGACTTGCCAGAGGAGATTCAACAACTACTCGGAGAATTCGCTGATATCATCGTGGATGAACTACCTCGTTCATTGGCACCAATGAGGAGTGTGAGTCACCACATTGAACTCATACCTAGAGCAAGTCTACTGAATAAGGTGACATACAGGTTGGCACCTCAGGAGAATGAGGAGGTCAAAAGGCAGGTACAGGATCTACAGGATAAAGTACTCGTGAGAGAAAGTCTTAGTCCATGTGTCGTTCCAACGGTACTGAGTCCGAAGAAGGATGGAGGCTGGAGGATGTGTACAGACTCCAGGGCGATTAATAAGATCACCATCAGGTACAGGTTTCCACTACCACGAATGGATGACTTGATGGATTTCCTGAGTGGGGCAAATTACTTCTCCAAGATTGATCTCAAGAGCGGATATCATCAGATCCGGATGAGAGAGGGAGACGAATTGAAGACGACATTCAAAACAAACGAGGGTTTGCACGAATGGCTGGTCATGCTATTTGGATTGACAAATGTGCCAAGAACGTTTATGAGGCTGATGAATGAAGTCCTGCAGGAATTCATTGGAAAATTTGTGTTGGTATACATGGACGACATATTGATTTTCAGCAAGACAAAGGCTGAACACTTGAGGCATTTGGCCATTGTGATGAGAAGGCTACAGCAGGAGAAACTGCTGATCAATTTGAAGAAGTGTTCCTTCATGCAGACAGAACTCATGTATTTGGGTTTGTAATCTCAGCAAATGAATTGAAGATGGATCCTGAGAAGGTTGAAGTGATCAGGAACTGGCCATCGCCAAGGAATGTTTTTGAGGTAAGGAGCTTTCACGGATTGGCAAGATTCTACAGGAAGTTGATTAGGAATTTTAGTGGAATTAGCACAGCGATGATGGACACTATGAAGAAGCGACATAAGGTTTTCCATTGGATAGCCGTGGCTGAAAGGAGCTTCAATCTGTTGAAGCGGAAGATAACAGAGCAACGAGTGTTACTGCTGCCTGATTTTCAGAAAACTTTCCAAGTGAAGTGTGACGCTAGTGGATATGCTGTTGGAGGGGTCTTGAGTCAGGATGACAGGCCTGTAGCATATTTTAGCGAGAAGCTAGATGATGCGAAGCTGAAGTACTCCACATATGATAAAGAGTTATATGCCATCATATAGGCATTGAAGAAGTGGAGGCATTACTTAATACCCAAGGAATTTGTCCTATACAGTGACAACCATGCGCTACAGTTCATGAGTCAGCAAGAGAAGCTGAATCAGAAGCATGCGAAGTGGGTAGAGTACATGCAGAATTTCACATTCATGATCAAGCAAATTTCAGGAGCTACTAATAAGGTGGCAGACGCCTTGAGCAGGAAATGCTTAATGCTACAGGAGTTCAGGATCAAAATATTGGGTTTTGAGAATCTGAAAGATATGTATGCAGGTGACGCAGATTTTGGTGAGGCATACAAAGCATCCGAGAACCCAGTTATTAGGGATAGGAGTCTGTGGATTGACTACTTGATACAGGATGGATTGCTATTCAAAGGCAATCAATTGTGCATTCCAGATTTCTCTATGAGAGAGAATTTGGTGAAGGAAAAGCACAGTGGAGGCTTAACAGGTCATTTTGGACATGATAAGACCTTCGCCAAGTTGAGAGAATCTTATTATTGTCCTGGCATGCGTGCAGATGTGAAGAGATTTGTTGACCGATGCCAAATTTGTCAACACGCGAAAGGCCGAAAGCAGAATACAGGGTTATATCAGTCGTTGCCTATACCCGAAAGGCCATCGGAAGCCATTAGCATGGAATTTGTGTTGGGTTTATCGAGGACACAGCGAGGAGTTGATTCCATCTTTGTTCTGGTGGACAGATTCTCGAAGATGGCACATTTCATTCTGTGTCATAAGACTAGCGATGCAACCGACATCGCCAATTTATTTTTTAAAGAGATTGTCCGATTGCATGGATTGCCGAGAAGTATAGTCTCGGATCGAGATACCAAGTTTGTAGGTCATTTTTGGAGGACGCTATGGAAGAAGCTGGAGATTGACTTGGCATTCAGTTCTTCTTACCATCCGCAGACAGATGGGCAGACCAAAGTGGTCAATAGGAGCTTAGGGGATCTGTTAAGAAGTTTGGTGACGGAGCATCACACTAGTTGGGATCAGATCCTACCACAGGCGGAATTTGTGTACAACGATTCGGTGAATCTGAGTACAGGTAAGAGTCCATTCCAGATTTTGTATGGAACACAGTCGAGAGGAGTTTTTGAGCTCAGGGAGTCAGAACAGGCTGAGACTAGTAGCGTGAGAGCTGAGGAATTCGCTGAAGCAATGCAAGAACTTCACGTAGAGGTGAAGCAGCGGCTACAGAAATCAAACCTATAGTACAAGTGCAGAGCTGATCGAAGTAAAAGACAACTTCAGTTTGAAGTTGGAGACATGGTTGTAGTGCACCTGAGGAAGGAAAGGTTCCCAAGGGGGACGTATAACAAACTCAAGATGAAGAAAATTGGGCCGTGCCGAATCCTGAGGAAATTTGGTGAAAATGCATATGAGCTTGAGTTGCCAGAGGGCATCGGAATATCTCCAATTTTCAACGTTTCAGATTTATACCCCTACAGGATCGAGGATGAAGGAGCTGGAACTGAGGAAGTCGTGGTCCAGTAGAAGAAGCAGTTGCTAGTTGCACAGAAGCCAGAGATGGAGTGCATACTGGATAAAAGAATTGGAAGGAAGACCAGGAGAAAGAAATATTTTGAGTACTTGGTGAAATGGAAAAATCACCCAGTGGAGGATGCTAGCTGGGAAACAGAAGCAGTGATTCAGAGGCATGGTGAGACTGTGCAGGAGCTCATGGATAGGAGCCCATGAAATTTTTCGAGCCGAGGAGTATGATGCAGGAGCATCTACGACGTCGTGACGCAAGCCAGCGTGGAGGAAAGAGAAGAATAGTTGGATAGCACCAACGCATACCTTTTTTAATTTCTTTGAAAATATTGTTGCGCCGTCGTTTGAATGAATGCATTCATATGAAGCACACTTGTAATGTAATGTAGATAAGAAGGCATTTAACAGTTTTAAATGCTGGTAGATAGGGTTAGTTGTAGATTAGACAGTTTCATTTTCCAAGAGGGAAAATGAATATAGGCACCCTCCTTGTACATTGTATTAATATATATTATCTTGAGAATTATTCAGCATTAGCATAGAGGAGAAGAATAAGAACAAGCACAGAACTTGTGAAGAACACCCATGTACAGATTGAATTAATAGAAGGAGTTTTGATTCAATTCCATGGCTGTGTTTGAATTGTGTGTGTTGTTGAAGTTATGCTATTGCATACTTGCTTCTCTTTATGCTTATCTTCTATATGCTGCTTATGTGATTGCATATCACGTTCAAAACCTGAGAGAATGAGTGAATGAGTTTCAATTGTTTCTCTGTTTGAGCCAGAAGATTCCTGCATAGACTGCAGTCAAATTCCTCCACATAGAGTGCGTTGAGGAGGCTCTACAGTTAAACTCTCATTCTCGTTCAACCCAAAGTTGTTTTGGATTATTCGAGCCGTGCAGGTGAGCGCAGGTCAAACTAAACTTCTAGTAGCAAGTATGAGAAGGTAAATTTCGGGTTGCTGTGACTGCGAGTGCATAGAACCTGGAAACCTTTAGCATCGTTGAGGGTTAAAGAAGGTCGAGGTCGAGCACAGGGAGCGTGTTCGAGGGAGCTCTGAAGGAGTTAGGGTTGCAGAAGCTCAATAGGGATAGCGCCTTCACTTCTTGGTGGGAGCAGACCCCTGTGAAGTTCATACAGGGAAAAGGTGGTAAAGTGGAGAACTCTTCCAGAGGAAGAGAATCAATGACTTGGAATTTCTGGGAAGAATTGCGGAGTCCCTTGGATCGTTGGAACTGGGAGAAGTAGCGAGGGATTTAACCCTCGAGCACAGACAGAACCCGTTAGCCATCGTGTATCGACATATCAGGGTTGGTGAGTGCAAGAGTTGCATGCATGTCAAAATCGCGAGTCGTGATTTCCCGATTTAGTCGGAGCCGTCGATCAGGGCATGGATGCATGGCATTAGATCCTGGGAGAGTCGGGGTTTGAAACTCAACGATTTCGACGACAGGAAACTTTGCATCGTGGACTCACGATCCATGAAATCCCAAAGTGATGTGGTCACGTGGAACCCAGGGAGTAAGTGGAGGACAGGTGGTGCAGTCACGGGGAATCAACATCTCGGAACTCGGGGNTTTCAATTGTTTCTCTGTTTGAGCCAGGAGATTCCTGCATAGAGTGCAGTCGAATTCCTCCGCATAGAGTGCGTTGAGGAGGCTCTACAGTTAAACTCTCATTCTCGTTCAACCCAAAGTTGTTTTGGATTATTCAAGCAGTGTAGGTGAGCGCAGGTCAAACTAAACTTCCAGTAGCAAGTATGAGAAGGGAAAGTTCGGGTTGTTGTGACTGCGAGTGCATAGAACCTGGAAACCTTTAGCATCGTTGAGGGTTAAAGAAGCTCGAGGTCGAGCACAGGGAGCGTGTTCGAGGGAGCTCTGAAGGAGTTAGGGTTGCAGAAGCTCAATAGGGATAGCACCTTCACTTCTTGGTGGGAGCAGACCCCTGTGAAGTTCATACAGGGAAAAGGTGGTAAAGTGGAGAATTGTTCCAGAGGAAGAGAATCAATGACTTGGAATTTCTGGGAAGAATTGTGGAGTCCCGTGGATCGTCGGAACTGGGAGAAGTAGCGAGGGATTTAACCATCGAGCACAGACAGAACCCGTTGGCCATCGTGTATCGGCATATCGGGGTTGGTGAGTGAAAGAGTTGCATGCATGTCAAAATCGTGAGTCGTGATTTCCCGATTTAGTCGGAGCCGTTGATCAGGGCAGGTACGCATGGCATTAGATCCTGGGAGAGTCGGGGTTCTACACTCAATGATTTCGACGACAGGAAACTTTGCGTCGTGGACTCACGATCCATGAAAACCCAAAGTGATGTGGTCACGTGGAACCCAGGGAGTAAGTGGAGGACAGGTGGTGCGGTCACGGGGAATCAACATCTCGGAACTCGGGGTTTGCAGCCACCAAAGGTTGACCTCACGGATAGCATTTTCCGGAGAGGAAAA
>JZKD02S1875972.1:68839-80780 GCA_000966675.3 Picea glauca | reverse complement strand
TTTTTTTTTTTTGAGAATAATAGAAAACAATAAAAATATATATATATATATACAAAACCATAAAAAGGAAAAAAATTATAATGAAAACAAATTTTGCAAATAGACACTTTAAAACATTCTTGAAAATAGTAATAAATACATGTTTTTGCGTTCAACGTTTCTTTGTTTTTCTTAAGTCACTTTGGTGGAATCAATGACAGAACTAACAAGTGCGGACAACATGTATAACTGCATTTATTTTCTACTTTGAATTTGTTCACATTTGTACTTAATCTTGCATTTCACATCTTATGTTGCTCTCACAAGTTTGATTGCAGGATTAGTATTAAGATTGATTCCAAGAACAAGACGCTCGTAATTCATGCCGCAGTGATCTTCAAGAATCACAACATTTTTCATAAAAACATCCTTTGATAAAAAGTTTGGAGTTGATATTCATTATACATTTCATGACGATGTTATTACACATGTATTTTACATGTTCTTACACATCTGTTACATGTTGTTACACATGTATTACATGTTGTTACACATGTATTTTACATGTTGTTACTCGTGTATTTGTAACATGTTCATAAACCATTGTGCATCATGATATGCTTACCTAAATTACTCCTTGTCCGTACATTGATCATCCTTGTGTTGAAGACATATTCCATTGCCTTAACTTTAATGACTTCACACATGACTATTCTTTTCTAAGTTTCATACATTCCCTTATCTTTTTCAGTTCATTTTTGCCTTCTTTTTTGACTTACGAATAAAACCATTCAGTTCCCTTTCCATGATTACATTACCTTGCCATAAACACTATTGTTAATAAGATATTTCATAGCCTCCACTCATGAATATGGTCAGAGATATGCACAGAGTTAGTTTGACGAAGGGAGGTCAAGAGTTCAGTACCTGTCTCGTAATGAATAGGCAGTTGAAAGTGCATGAGGAAAGACATGGCGAGGGAATTGAAATCATGAAAAGAAGCACGTGGTAGTTCAATATACCACTTTTTCGGTGAGCCTGTAAGTGTTCGCTTGAAAATATGCAAACGTACAGAATCATCCATGAGGGAGTTTGATGAACACCACAAATGGAAAGTCATCACATGGTTGTTTGGATCTTCGCCAGATTTTCCGTAAAATTTCGTAATATCAGAAGGAAGTTTAGCTGGAATGACTAGCCAAACCGATGAATGAAAAATAGGATCATTAGTTAATCGAGACAAGTCTGGGAGATCCAGAGTCACAAGGAAAGGTAGTTGTTGGTTAATTTGTGGATGATACTAGTGCAGCATAGGAATACTAGTAGGACCATAAAATGGGTTAGGTGGATAGTTGTAACCAGTAGGTCCTCCTATATACGGTTGTTGTTGGCCAAGATAAGCAGGATTCGATGGTGGATGAGAAACATTTGCATAACCCGGTGGGTTCTGAGCATTATAGGCCAGGTGATTTGCTTGCCCATGAGGAGGATAAACATTCTACCCTTGAGAATGGTAAGAAGTAGACCCCAGATGTGGATACACATTAGAACCATGAGGAGGATAAGACTGTGGTCCCGAAGAACTCCAGGTGGTGTTTGGGATGCCGCTCGGATAAGATTGTTCATAAGATGTTACAGAAGGAACATGATTTGATACCCCTCCTAGTGGATTATGAGATGAGTGCCCCCCAATATGGGGTTGAATGAAATTTCCTCCTGAAGATACTCCCCAAGATTGTGAAGGGTTTCCACTAAACGAAGGTTTCCCCCCTGCCAGCGGTGGATTTGCAACCGGGGTATGACTGGAAAATGGAGGGTGCCCTCCAGGAGGAGCATGAAAAGGAGGATGTCCCCCAGGAGGGGTAGGCCCTCCATGGAAAGGTAGTCCTCCAGGAGGGAAAGGTTTGTTAGATGGTGGTTTCCCTCCAGTCGGTTGCGTTTGGCCAGCAGGGGTCTACATTCTCGGGTGAGAAGATGTCCCAACAGTATCGTGTGGAACATGTGGAGTTGTAGAGTAAAATCTTGTAGAAATGAGGGTAGAGATTGAATTTCTTTGGAGATGAGTAGAGGTGATGATTCTAGCATTAAGATGGACTTGTGTTGGTGTAACAGTAGGGTTAATAACCTGACTGACTGGGTGATTCATGGTTTGACCAGATGCTCTTGTTTCACTAGGAGGGTCATGAGGATGAAAGGGTTGTCGAAAGGATTCGAAATGTTCATAGAGATCGCATCTCGATGAAGTCCTCCATACAGAACAAGCAGGTGTGGGATTGGTATCTACTGTGGTGCTAGGACGAACAAGAGTCCTATACTTGTCACAAAAGATTGGTTCGGTGGATCCCATATATGTTTCGGTAAAAATCCTCTCCAGTAATTGTGGGACCTCTTCGTCTACGATGTTCCCAAGAGAGTCTAAACGAACCAAAAGTGGTTCGAGAGTGGTTACCGACACAAATGTAGTTGGATTTTCAACCGTAACCAAAGCGCCTTCTGAGTTATCTAACGGAGGAGCAATAACACTTCCAGCGTCAGATTGATTTTCTACCTCTCTATGGTAGTTGTCTTCTGGAGGGTTAGGAGGTAACGGTTGATAGCCTTCTGGAGGAAGCCCTTTCATCCTACGTGATCGGTGAAGACCTTTATCATCTATAGGCTCAATTGTGGAGAATAAAAAAACACACTGAAAATCTAGGGCCAACTAACAAAAAGAAACAACATACGCTAATAAAATATAGGAATCGACCAAGCAGAAAAAACTTCTCTAGATGATCATACTAGTTGGTGATGAAATCCAACGTCGCATGATCAAGTCAAGAAGGGGCTAGGATATGGTGGAACAGTTACAATGGCGACCTACTTAATGAACTTTCACCTTGGTGCAAGATTCCAGGCAGTAATTGTGGATTTACCCTCCAAGGAGCCCGAGTGAGTTTGACCAATGTTTGTTCCAGTTATAGTGAAAATTCCCTTCACTGTCACCTTGTGTAACTACCTAAAGATTATGGAAATTAAAGACACCAATTCACAGTGAGTCCCTAGGTGGGTAAAGTTGACAGTCTGATCCAAAACATATGGGTAGTATAACAAGTCTGAAATCAACCCAAGAGGCTCCCACACATAATCNCATTTCACATCTTATGTTGCTCTCACAAGTTTGATTGCAGGATTAGTATTAAGATTGATTCCAAGAACAAGACGCTCGTAATTCATGCCGCAGTGATCTTCAAGAATCACAACATTTTTCATAAAAACATCCTTTGATAAAAAGTTTGGAGTTGATATTCATTATACATTTCATGACGATGTTATTACACATGTATTTTACATGTTCTTACACATCTGTTACATGTTGTTACACATGTATTACATGTTGTTACACATGTATTTTACATGTTGTTACTCGTGTATTTGTAACATGTTCATAAACCATTGTGCATCATGATATGCTTACCTAAATTACTCCTTGTCCGTACATTGATCATCCTTGTGTTGAAGACATATTCCATTGCCTTAACTTTAATGACTTCACACATGACTATTCTTTTCTAAGTTTCATACATTCCCTTATCTTTTTCAGTTCATTTTTGCCTTCTTTTTTGACTTACGAATAAAACCATTCAGTTCCCTTTCCATGATTACATTACCTTGCCATAAACACTATTGTTAATAAGATATTTCATAGCCTCCACTCATGAATATGGTCAGAGATATGCACAGAGTTAGTTTGACGAAGGGAGGTCAAGAGTTCAGTACCTGTCTCGTAATGAATAGGCAGTTGAAAGTGCATGAGGAAAGACATGGCGAGGGAATTGAAATCATGAAAAGAAGCACGTGGTAGTTCAATATACCACTTTTTCGGTGAGCCTGTAAGTGTTCGCTTGAAAATATGCAAACGTACAGAATCATCCATGAGGGAGTTTGATGAACACCACAAATGGAAAGTCATCACATGGTTGTTTGGATCTTCGCCAGATTTTCCGTAAAATTTCGTAATATCAGAAGGAAGTTTAGCTGGAATGACTAGCCAAACCGATGAATGAAAAATAGGATCATTAGTTAATCGAGACAAGTCTGGGAGATCCAGAGTCACAAGGAAAGGTAGTTGTTGGTTAATTTGTGGATGATACTAGTGCAGCATAGGAATACTAGTAGGACCATAAAATGGGTTAGGTGGATAGTTGTAACCAGTAGGTCCTCCTATATACGGTTGTTGTTGGCTAGGATAAGCAGGATTCGATGGTGGATGAGAAACATTTGCATAACCCGGTGGGTTCTGAGCATTATAGGCTAGGTGATTTGCTTGCCCATGAGGAGGATAAACATTCTACCCTTGAGAATGGTAAGAAGTAGATCCCAGAGGTGGATACACATTAGACCCATGAGGAGGATAAGACTGTGGTCCCGAAGAACTCCAGGTGGTGTTTGGGATGCTGCTTGGATAAGATTGTTCGTAAGATGTTACGGAAGGAACAGGATTTGATACCCCTCCTAGTGGATTATGAGATGAGTGCCCCCCAATATGGGGTTGAATGAAAGTGCCTCCTGAAGATACTCCCCAAGATTGTGAAGGGTTTCCACTAAACGAAGGTTTCCCCCCTGCCAGCGGTGGATTTGCAACCGGGGTATGACTAGAAAATGGAGGGTGCCCTCCAGGAGGAGCATGCAAAGGAGGATGTCCCCCGGGAGGGGTAGGCCCTCCATGGAAATGTAGTCCTCCAGGAGGGAAAGGTTTGTTAGATGGTGGTTTCCCTCCAGTCGGTTGCGTTTGGCCAACAGGGGTCTACATTCTCGGGTGAGAAGATGTCCCAACAGTATCGTGTGGAACATGTGGAGTTGTAGAGTAAAATCTTGTAGAAATGGGGGTAGAGATTGAAGTTCTTTGGAGATGAGTAGAGGTGATGATTCTAGCATTAGGATGGACTTGTGTTGGTGTAACAGTAGGGTTAATAACCTGACTGACTGGGTGATTCATGGTTTGACCAGATGCTCTTGTTCCACTAGGAGGGTCATGAGGATGAAAGGGTTGTCGAAAGGATTCGAAATGTTCATAGAGATCGCATCTCGATGAAGTCCTCCATACAGAACGAGTAGGTGTGGGATTGGTATCTACTGTGGTGCTAGGACGAACAAGAGTCCTATAAATGTCACAAAAGATTGGTTCGGTGGATCCCATATATGTTTCGGTAAAAATCCTCTCCAGTAATTGTGGGACCTCTTCGTCTACGATGTTCCCAAGAGAGTCTAAACGAACCAAAAGTGGTTCGAGAGTGGTTACCGACACAAATGTAGTTGGATTTTCAACCGTAACCAAAGCGCCTTCTGAGTTATCTAACGGAGGAGCAATAACACTTCCAGCGTCAGATTGATTTTCTACCTCTCTATGGTAGTTGTCTTCTGGAGGGTTAGGAGGTAACGGTTGATAGCCTTCTGGAGGCAGCCCTTGCATCCTACGTGATCGGTGAAAACCTTTATCATCTACAGGCTCAATTGTGGAGAATAACAAAACACACTGAAAATCTAGGGCCAACTAAGAAAAAGAAACAACATACGCTAATAAAATATAGGAATCGACCAAGCAGACAAAACTTCTCTAGATGATCATACTAGTTGGTGATGAAATCCAACGTCGCATGATCAAGTCAAGAAGGGGCTAGGATATGGTGGAACAGTTACAATGGCGACCTGCTTAATGAACTTTCACCTTGGTGCAAGATTCCAGGCAGTAATTGTGGATTTACCCTCCAAGGAGCCCGAGTGAGTTTGACAAATGTTTGTTCCAGTTATAGTGAGACTTCCCTTCACTGTCACCTTGTGTAACTACCTAAAGATTATGGTAATTAAAGACACCAATTCGCAGTGAGTCCCTAGGTGGGTAAAGTTGACAGTCCAATCCAAAATGTATGGGTAGTATAACAATTCTGAAATCAACCCAAGAGGCTCCCACACATAATCGTGGGTATACCTTCAAGTGACCCCCAATATACGATCTGACCACTACAAACAGTTGAACCATGGAGGGATAATATCCGTAATTCACTCGAATGCGACCTCGTGCGTAACCCCTGTGTGAGAGGGGGTTCCCAGAAAACCAATGCGACAATTGGATTTGAATCTCCCTAGCTCAGGATGCTAATGTTTGTTTTGAAAACATTGGAGAGTTGTACTCACAGCCTAATCCAAAGTGCTAATCCTAGTCTACTATTCGTGGAAGATCCTAAAAACAAAAAATGTTCTAGATAATTTTTAATTAGCATTCGTTTTACAACTTTTCTTTACTCAAAGGGTGCATGAAAGTGAAACTAAAGGAATGATGACTCAATTCCCAAAAAGATGCATAAAATATGATAAGCAATTGTTTCTTTTCAATGAACACCTATTTAAGGGAAAGAGAAAGAGTCGTTTTCACTATCAAACACTAATATGGAATGTCCTCAATCAATTTGTTCTCAATCGAACATAATGCAATGGTAAAACATTTCAGAAATGCCTTCTAATATGCAAACCAATCACTAATATGTATCTTTTTCGTTTGTATCTGAATGATGATTAATTCAATGCAAAAACTTCTCCCACTAACTACCCTTTCATATCAAGGAGATTCGGACAAGCATAAGAAGATTTCGTACAAACAACACACCCTCTTGCTATGATTGAAACAAGGAGAAAAAGGATAACAAAGAAAATCAAACAATTCACACAAAAGAGAGATGTTTAAGAACAATGACCTCAAAGAACCAAATGAGATGATCACAGATTTCCGATGTCCTTCACCAGAGTTCCTGCTCAGTCAGATAAGAGAGAAGAAAGCAGTGGATTGATTCCAAGTTCTCAATTGCAGAAAAACTCAAAATAAGGAAGAAGGCCACAAAATATGAACAACAAAGTTCTTATTTCTTAAAAGGAAGGATGTCAAAGGTCAATAGGAAGAAGCATTGAATCACAAAGAAGCTCAGCAAGTGAAAAAACAGAGACTAGTCTTCAGAAAAGATAATTCTGAAAAGGATTATTTGCAAAGAGAGGTTGGAACTCTGGTGTAAGGGGCACCATATAATTATGATTCTCTATCTAAGACCTTTAGGTAGCGCTGGCACCCAACTAACAAGGTAAGGGAGCGCTAGGGTTCCACAACTCACAAACTTGTAAAAAAAACACTAAATTTCAGTCAAACTTTGGCAATCAAGATGACTGTGATAGCGTAAGGGGTCAATAAGCATATGAAATCAAACATATGGGGTAAAAAAGGTCTAATAACAACATAGGGTAAGACAAGGTTTGTGAGGAAAACCAAAACTGAAATTTTTGATTCGATCCCTAGTGGTGTCGCCAATATATGTTGAAGGAAAATCTCCCTGCGGACAGGTAGATCTCCTCTTGAGAGATAGACTCTTAACACTTAAGACAGAAGATGCTTATCATGGACACTGACTTCCTTTTATATCTATATAAAATAATGTGTGAGGAGAAAGGAGAAAATAAGTACCTTTTACCAATGTTTGTCCCTGCATAGTCCGAGTTGAGCTCCAAACTTAAACTCCTCGATAAACCATGTAGACAAAAAAAAGTACAAACAACTTCCTACTCTACTGAGATTAGCTCAAAATAGATTTATATATTAGAGACAAATTCATGTGATATCAAACACGGAATTGAAAGAAATAGACCAAGCATATTATATTAATGAGAACAACAATGAAGAAAACTTACAACCATAAATGTGAGTGCAGCAACTTCATCAAGTTCCCCTTGTCCAAACCCTTGATTAAACAGTCCACACATAGAATGTCGATGCTCCAAATGACATACCACTCATGAGATCATAAGTTTGGTATACTCTCAATATCCATTCCCCCTCCTCCATGGAAATCCCTCATTATATAGGATTTGGAGATTTAACCACCATGGAGAGAATCTCTCATCATATCCACTAAGAAAGGCATCTCTAAGATATTTAGGGAGAAAATATCTCTTAAGGATTTTGGGGAGGAAATATCTCTCAAGGATTTTAAGGAGGAAATATTTCAACCATCCATNCTGAGTTATCTAACGGAGGAGCAATAACACTTCCAGCGTCAGATTGATTTTCTACCTCTCTATGGTAGTTGTCTTCTGGAGGGTTAGGAGGTAACGGTTGATAGCCTTCTGGAGGCAGCCCTTGCATCCTACGTGATCGGTGAAAACCTTTATCATCTACAGGCTCAATTGTGGAGAATAACAAAACACACTGAAAATCTAGGGCCAACTAAGAAAAAGAAACAACATACGCTAATAAAATATAGGAATCGACCAAGCAGACAAAACTTCTCTAGATGATCATACTAGTTGGTGATGAAATCCAACGTCGCATGATCAAGTCAAGAAGGGGCTAGGATATGGTGGAACAGTTACAATGGCGACCTGCTTAATGAACTTTCACCTTGGTGCAAGATTCCAGGCAGTAATTGTGGATTTACCCTCCAAGGAGCCCGAGTGAGTTTGACAAATGTTTGTTCCAGTTATAGTGAGACTTCCCTTCACTGTCACCTTGTGTAACTACCTAAAGATTATGGTAATTAAAGACACCAATTCGCAGTGAGTCCCTAGGTGGGTAAAGTTGACAGTCCAATCCAAAATGTATGGGTAGTATAACAATTCTGAAATCAACCCAAGAGGCTCCCACACATAATCGTGGGTATACCTTCAAGTGACCCCCAATATACGATCTGACCACTACAAACAGTTGAACCATGGAGGGATAATATCCGTAATTCACTCGAATGCGACCTCGTGCGTAACCCCTGTGTGAGAGGGGGTTCCCAGAAAACCAATGCGACAATTGGATTTGAATCTCCCTAGCTCAGGATGCTAATGTTTGTTTTGAAAACATTGGAGAGTTGTACTCACAGCCTAATCCAAAGTGCTAATCCTAGTCTACTATTCGTGGAAGATCCTAAAAACAAAAAATGTTCTAGATAATTTTTAATTAGCATTCGTTTTACAACTTTTCTTTACTCAAAGGGTGCATGAAAGTGAAACTAAAGGAATGATGACTCAATTCCCAAAAAGATGCATAAAATATGATAAGCAATTGTTTCTTTTCAATGAACACCTATTTAAGGGAAAGAGAAAGAGTCGTTTTCACTATCAAACACTAATATGGAATGTCCTCAATCAATTTGTTCTCAATCGAACATAATGCAATGGTAAAACATTTCAGAAATGCCTTCTAATATGCAAACCAATCACTAATATGTATCTTTTTCGTTTGTATCTGAATGATGATTAATTCAATGCAAAAACTTCTCCCACTAACTACCCTTTCATATCAAGGAGATTCGGACAAGCATAAGAAGATTTCGTACAAACAACACACCCTCTTGCTATGATTGAAACAAGGAGCAAAAAGATAACAAAGAAAATCAAACAATTCACACAAAAGAGAGATGTTTAAGAACAATGACCTCAAAGAACCAAATGAGATGATCACAGATTTTCGATGTCCTTCACCAGAGTTCCTTCTCAGTCAGATAAGAGAGAAGAAAGCAGTGGATTGATTCCAAGTTCTCAATTGCAGAAAAACTCAAAATAAGGAAGAAGGCCACAAAATATGAACAACAAAGTTCTTATTTCTTAGAAGGAAGGATGTCAAAGGTCAATAGGAAGAAGCATTGAATCACAAAGAAGCTCAGCAAGTGAAAAAACAGAGACTAGTCTTCAAAAAAGATAATTCTGAAAAGGATTATTTGCAAAGAGAGGTTGGCACTCTGGTGTAAGGGGCACCATAGAATTATGACGCTCTATCTAAGACCTTTAGGTAGCGCTGGCACCCAACTAACAAGGTAAGGGAGTGCTAGGCTTCCACAACTCACAAACTTGTAAAAAAAACCCTAAATTTCAGTCAAACTTTGGCAATCAAGATGACTGTGATAGCGTAAGGGGTCAATAAGCATATGAAATCAAACATATGGGGTAAAAAAGGTCTAATAACAACAGAGGGTAAGACAGGGTTTGTGAAGAAAACCAAAACTGAAAGTTTTGATTCGATCCCTAGTGGTGTCGCCAATTTATGTTGAAGGAAAATCTCCCTGCGGACAGGTAGATCTCCTCTTGAGAGCTAGACTCTTAACTCTTAAGACGGAACATGCTTATCATGGAAACTGACTTCCTTTTATATCTATATAAACTAATGTGTGAGGAGAAAGGAGAAAAGAAGTACCTTTTACCAGTGTTTGTCCCTGCATAGTCCGAGTTGAGCTCCAAACTTAAACTCCTCGATAAACCATGTAGACAAACAAAAGTACAAACAACTTCCTACTCTACTGAGATTAGCTCAAAATAGATTTATCTATTAGAGACAAATTCATGTGATATCAAACACGGAATTGAAAGAAACAGACCAAGCATATTATATTAATGAGAACAACAATGAAGAAAACTTACAACCATAAATGTGAGTGCAGCAACTTCATCAAGTTCCCCTTGTCCAAACCCTTGATTAAACAGTCCACACATAGAATGTCGATGCTCCAAATGACATACCACTCATGAGATCATAAGTTTGGTATACTCTCAATATCCATTCCCCCTCCTCCATGGAAATCCCTCATTATATAGGATTTGGAGATTTAACCACCATGGAGAGAATCTCTCATCATATCCACTAAGAAAGGCATCTCTAAGATATTTAGGGAGAAAATATCTCTTAAGGATTTTGGGGAGGAAATATCTCTCAAGGATTTTAAGGAGGAAATATTTCAACCATCCATNAGATCCTCCACCTTCCCTAAAAAATAGGAAACCAAATGTGAGGTGGATCCTCACACTTAATTACTTTCTTTTTCATGAATGTATGTGTAACAATAGATTGTAGAAATGTTGAGGTTACAGAAAAAAGGAGGGTGATGACAAGGAACAAGAAGATATAAAACTTAACCTTAGTAAGGGAATGCCTAAACCCTAAAATAAAAATAATAACAAAGAGGGTTTAGGAGCCTACCTATGGTTTGCAAACACATGGAGGGAACTGAGGAGTCTTTTGGGTCAAGCAATTTTCACCTAACACTTGGAATAATCATGTTATTTCACCACAATGAGAGATGAGGTAAAAGGTAATAATTGTTAGTAAAGTGGGTGTGCTCGTTTAACCATAGAAAATATAACAATATTGTCACCCAACCATAGGCAAAAAGGTCACCCCTGATAAACTTAATCTTGACAGAGAGAATAATTCCGATATAAAATCAATATCAAACCAAGGCTAGCACACAAAGCAAAGATAACCAAAGACCAAGGAAAAATTCCAAGCCATAAACCGAAATACAAGTTGTAGCAGCTACAACTACAACTATTCTCCAAACTTGCGCACAACTAGTCTTATGCAGTTACGAGTGAGTGAGTCACAAATGAGATCTAAATCCTTCTATTTATACTTCTACTTCTTAGTTGTCTGGGCCAACTTCTCTTCCTAGGGTATAAAAAATCAATATTAATTATTCTCTTTAATCGACTTGTCTTTTAGGGTTATTGTCCAAGGATTTAGGGTTTCTCTTGCTTCATAGAATATTCTAGTATCATCAAGGGTTACAAGTGGAGTTTAATACCTACCACATATACCATAATATCAACACTCCCTCCTATATAGGGAGGTATTAAAGGCAATGGTAATGAACACAAATAGACCATCCAATTGGTAGAATCAATATAGCCACACATGTTATCTCATGATCAAATCACGAGCATCGTCATCACTATACAATTGGATAGTATCCATGGTAATAATAACAATTACATCCAATAGAACACAATTGTTTCTATCCATAGTAGTACACAACTACTATCCAATGGTACACTACCACACCTAGTAGCACATGGCTACAAACCAGTGACATATAGTCACAACTAGTGGAACACATCCACCATAGTATAAATGTTAAGCCCTAATATTGGCTCATTACCCCTTAATTGGGGCATATTAGATTAGTAA
>JZKD02S1875972.1:56421-68829 GCA_000966675.3 Picea glauca | reverse complement strand
CCATGGGATATATGGACTTTTATTCCCAAGCATAGAAGAATAAATGTCCCTAATTTATGAGCCTGGACCATTCACTTAACTTGGCCATTCATCCGCCACTAATCATAGTGAAACCTGGAGAGAATGAGTCTTCCCTAGGGAATTCCTGTTCCTGATTGTTGAACCTAGACCATTCACCTAACTGGGACATTCCTCCAGTACTAATCACAATGAAACTTGGAGAGAATGAGTCTAACCCAGGGAATGACTATCCAGACCATTTCCTAATGGAAATGACTGTGCTGCACCAACCTCCAAAATGGACCATTCTTCGAAACTACTCACAACTGTGAACCTTGAAAGAATGAATGCCCAACAAGGTGGACCATTCTACTTGACCACTACTCAGAGTGACTACCAATAAGAATGACTGTCCTAGACCATTCCCCTACATTGGCCACAAGGGGAATCATTGTCTATGGTACATTAGCAATCTATATGACCATTTTCATTATAGAAATGACTGTTTGATCTCGACCATTTTCCAAACTGGAAAATGCCTATCCATCAGAAATCTCGAACCACTTTCCATACTAGAAAGGAACTTCCCAATCTGGACCATTGTCCAAACTAGTAAATGACTTATCATGAATCAATAATATATATCAATTCTCCCTCCCAACCCGGGAATCCATATCTTCCCTTTCAGCTAAGGGAGTTATCTCCAGAAACCCCATCTTGTCCCTTAAGTACACAAACTTTATCCAGGACAAAGGATATGTCAAAATAGTTGCTACTTGCTCATCTATGGAGATATAGTGGAGTTTCACTTCTCCTTCCTGGAATTTATCAAGAATAAAGTAGTATTTGATCTCAATAAGTTTTGACTGGTCATGAAACACTGGGTGTTCTGATAACATCATACAACTTTTATTTTCACAGTATATTATAGTCGAATATGGTACTTGATCAAATAATCCAGAAATCATCTTCCTTAGCTATACTTCTTTGGTATGTGCATCACATGATGCGATATATTATGCTTCTTCTATGCTAAGTGAGACATAATTGTTTTTCCTGTTGGCCCATGATATCATAGTAGAGCCCAAACTAAAACACATCCCTGAATTACTCCTTCTATCTTCTACACTCCCTGCCCAATTTGAATCTATGAATCCATGAAATTGTATATCATTGGATGAGGTATATGTTAAACCATAGTTTATCATCCCATGAATATATCTCAGAACATGATTTGCAGCTATCCAATTCTCATGTCTGGGTTCCACCTGGAATTGGCTTAAGGTGTTTACAACAAAACAAATATCGAGTTGAGTATTCAATAGATACATCAACGAACCAATCAATTTCTGGTATAGGGATGGGTCTACTGGATCAAAATATGAGTCTCTTACTTTTCTTATATCTATGGTCATAAGAGTGGCCATGGATTTTCAATCCATCATTCCAAATTTCTGAAGAATCTTCACTACATACTTTCCTTGTCCAAGGAAGATTTCACTACACTTATGCCATACTTCTAGTCCCAATTAATAGTGCATGAGACCAAGATCTTTCATATCGAACTTACAAGGTAATTCCTTTTTACACTAGATGATGAGAGACTTTGCACTTGTCAAGAATAATTCGTCAACATCCAATAGTAGAATCACAGGTGCATTGTTCACAACCTTGTACTAGAGACTTGGATCTGCATGACTCTTGGAGAAACCAAGACTTTTTAAGCAACTATCTATTCTGGCATACCAAGCTCTTGGAGATTTCTTGAGTCCATACATCTTGTTTAATATGAAAACATGAATGTCTCTGGAATGTAGTTCAAAACCTTGAGTTTTTTCAATGCATACTTCTTCTTGAATTGCTCCATTGATAAAAGTTTCCTTTACATACATATGATGTAAATTATATCCCATGGAAGTAGCAAGAGACATAATGTCTCTAATAGAAGTATATATGGCAATAGGAGAAAATGTTTCGTCATAATCTTCTCCCTCCTTCTGGGAGAACCCTCTAGCTACAAACCTTTTCTTATATTTTTCCACGCTTCCATCTACTGCATGTTTGATCTTATAGACCCATTTTGAAGTTACCACTGATTTTTCCTTGGGTCTAGGCACAATTTCCCATACATCATTTTTCATGATAGACTAGTGTTCTTATTTCATGGCTTCTTTCTACTATTTCTTCTGAGCTACTTTTTCAAATGTGGTGGGTTCTTCATTTATAAGTTTTTTCATACATGCTGCATAGCTGGAGAATCTTTTGGGATATTTTCTTTCTCTGAAGGTGTCAGTTGGAGCTTTGAGTTTTTCTGCTTCTTGTAGAGTAGCTTCAAACCAAGTTGGACATTTTCTAGTTTTGGGTACAATGAATAATTCAATAGGTTCAGATGGTTGCATCAGATGATAAATTTTTTTTGGTTCCTCATTCTGGCTTTCTGGAATATAGGTGCTTTCTTCTTTAGGCTCTTCATATTATTCTTCCATGGATTCTTCCATATATTTATTGAAATCCATCTTCTCATTGAAGGTTACATCTCTGTTGAATTCAATCTTATGTTGTTTTGGAATATAGATTCCATAGGCTTTGGATGATTCACTATATCCAACAAATATTCCCTTCTTTCCCGAGGGTTCTAGTTTCTTCCTTTTATCCTTGGGGATATGAATGTAAAAATGGAACCCAAAGATTCTTAAGTGTTCCACATTGGAATTCTTTCCTGATAAGGCTTCTTCTAGAGTCATATCCTTCAATATGTTGTGGGGCATTATGTTCTGAATATATATTGTTGTCATGGCTGCTTCTCCCCATAAATACATGGATAAACCTTGATCATTCATTAGTGCCTTAACAGTCACCTCAATTGATCTATTCTTCCTTTCTGCTACACCATTTTGTTGAGGGTTATGAGGAGTGGTTAGCTCCCTTCTAATCCCTATTTATTTGCAAAAGGAAACAAATTCCTTGGATGTGTATTCTCCTCCATTATCTGTTCTTAAAGTATTGATTTTCTTGCATGTGAGGTTTTCTATTTCTTCTTTGAATTCTTGAAACTTGATGAAAATTTCATCATGTATAAGAGATTCATCATTATGTTCTATTAGTATGTATAATATTCATTTACGAGAACCAATAAATCTAGAATTCTCTATGCTAGAGTCTCTAGACCAAGATAGTACTTCACCATCTACAAAGGCTATTCTATTTCTTTTGTATTCTAGGAAATATATAGATACAAGATTATTTTCTAAACCAGGTACATATAAGAAATTACTCAAATGAACATTGTTACCTGATTTCAATTTGATGGAGTCTTGACCAATTCCTTCGACTGGATAAGTGTTCTTGTCTCCAAGTTATACCTTGTAGGATGTCTTCATTTCATTCAGACTAGAGAGTCTGTCCTAGTCTCTTTTCATATGCCTAGAATCTCCACTATCAATTATCCACATATCATCTTCAAGATTTTCTATAATAGTTGAGTAGTGTATATGATCATTCATGATTTATGTTGACTGATAGTTGGTAAAATTTTTACTTTGACTCGTGAAACATTGAATTTGACCCAAAATATCAACCTTGAAGTTTTTTACTTCTAAGAGTGCCAATAGGTACGTTGGACTGAGGCACAGTAGAATATCCTCTCCTTGAGTAAGTTGTTCCATCATAAGGTGTTGGGAAAGAGGTTTTAGGTTTTGCAGTTGCACCTGCGAGAAACCCTAGTGGTAGTGCTTCAATAACTGCATTTGTTAGAAACCCTAGCAACAGTTATTCAACAAGATTGATAATCTTATGGATTAGCTTCCTTCCAGTGGTTAGACTGATTGAAGTAGGTGTGGGCCCATAACTTGTTAGTAAAGTGGGTGTGCTCATTTAACCATAGACAATATAAAAATGTTGTCACCCAACCATAGGAACAAAGGCCACCCTTGAGCACCTTAAACTTGATAGAGAGAAT
Source organism: Picea glauca (assembly GCA_000966675.3). Classification (NCBI taxonomy): domain Eukaryota; kingdom Viridiplantae; phylum Streptophyta; class Pinopsida; order Pinales; family Pinaceae; genus Picea; species Picea glauca. The sequence goes on along the minus strand of JZKD02S1875972.1, from coordinate 64,871 downwards.
AATTCCAGTAGCAAATCAATAGCTAACCAAAGCTAGCACACCAAGCAAAGATAACCAAATACCAAGCAGAAAGTCGGATCCAGAAACTGAAATAAAAGTTGTAGCAGTTGTAACTGCAACTCCTCTTCAAACTTGTGCAAAACTAGTCTTATGTAGTTGCGAGTGAGTGAGTCACAAATGAGCTCTAGCACCCTCTATTTATACTCCTCCTTCTTAGCTGTCTGGGCCAACTTCTCTTCTCGGGGGATAAAAACTCAATATTAATTATTCTCTTTAGCCGACTTGTCTTCTACGGTTATTGTACAAAGATTTAGGGTTTCTCTTGCTTCCCAGAATATTCCAGTCTCATCAAAGGTTGCAAGTGGAGGATAATACCTCCCACAACTACCATAATATCAACAAGAATAAGCATCCATTTATAAGCCTCGGTCGAAAGTTTTCATAAATGTGGTTGGTGACTACATTAAGGATCAGATAAGTCAAGATTAATTCCTATGATGTACATCAAAGGACTTCATGGAAAGTCTTATGATGTACATCATAGGGTTTAACATGAACTATTTCAGGTCTATCGAAGAAGATCGAAGAAACTCCTCTGATAGCATCAGAGGAGTTGAAGGTAACTCCTCTGATGTCATCGAAGGAGTTTAAGAGATGTGCTAGAAGTTGGATAACTCAGGAGGAACTCCTCCAATGTACATTAGAGGAGTTGAAGGGATATCCTCTAATATAAATAAGAGGATTTAAGGGCAACTCCTCCAATATACATCAGAGGAGTTAAAAGTAACTTTGCCGAAATTCTCAACTTGCTTGGAAAATGATTTTTTCAAGTATTTATTTTTTCAATTGTTAACTTAAGGTAAGTAAGACTCGAAATATGGGATTGAAGAATAATTAAGGAAGATGATGGAGGAATATTTTCAAAATCAAAGAATAAAGGGGGGGTCCATTTCTTCAAAGGAAATTTCAATTGAATTGTCAAGAAAAAGAGGGTTTAGTGCTTGTTGTTGGCACATGGGCAGACCCAGGGTTCAACACTACAACAACGCACCAACAAAACCCTAACTATCAGCCCTTTCAGCAACACCTGTGAAGAATATGAAGTCTCACTCAAGGTAGAGGCATGGGTGGTTGCAAGACTCATATGTATGCAACCTTAGCTGGGACATAGATCTATGATTGTAACAGCTTAACAAAGAACTTAGTTATTACAGTTCGTTAATATTAACCTTTATTTCACAATGTCTCTAAACCCTAACAATAGATCAGTGTGGCATTCACATAGATCTAAGAGATTCCAGCACTAACAATACCAATAGAGATCAAATCTAGCATTCATTCACAGTATTCAACACTAAGCTATTGTTAGGCAGAAATATTGTCGTTTAATTTCATTGTAGTACTTGCCCAACTATTTAATTTTTCAATCCGAGGTTTGTAGGCTTACAAAACACACACACTATATATGCAGGACTGAAGTAGAAGTAATCTAATCTAAATTGTTGAAATGAAATTAATCTAGGAAAGAATTGAAAGACTAACCAGGAAAGTAGGAAATTAATCTATGAAAGAAATACAACATGTGAAGAGTTGAATGAAAAAAGACATATGTGAGCTCACACAATAAATCAATCTCAAATTATATTACAAGAATAAAATGAAAAAAAATGAAAGAATAACAATGAAAGAATCAAAGCTAAGAATCCCCTTCTCCCAATTACAAGACTAAATTATGAATTGCATGCCTCCCTTCATGAAGAGAGAACACTCTCTTATATACATGAGTGTCATAATGACAAATCCACTATTCTCTCAACCACTCTCAACTATTTTCCCATTATTACAAGATATGATCCCTTCAAATCCTCCACACATATCTCACATATCTTAGATAAGATATGCCAACCAATTCATCCATGATCTTCTCTCTTTCAAATAAATGACAGATCCACTATTTTCTCAACCACTCTCAACTACTTTCCCATTATTACAAGATATGATCCCTTCAAATCCTCCACACATCTCTCACATATCTTAGATAATATATGCCAACCAATTCTTCCACGATCTTCTCTCTTTCAAATCTTCAACTTTGAAGATGTAATTCGAATTTGAGAATAGGTGGTGAATTTTGACTTTGTTGAAATNAAGGTTAATGGGATGATGAAATGTAAGGAATAGTGAAGGGAAAGGTGGATGAAAATGTGACATTTCTGATTCCTAACATCCCCCCCAACTGAACTTGTTGCATGTCCTCATGCAATTGTGCATGAATTTTCTTAGAAACTTTTGGCATTCAGACTTTGGCTTTGCTTGACGATGTCTTTTTAATAAGGAAGATTTCCAGGATTTGAAATACAAGAGTAGCAACATGTAAAATACATGTGTAACAACATGTACTACATGTGTAACAACATGTGAAATTTTCTTATGGTTGGTTCTTGTGTGATTCATGTGCACTTGATTCTCTCACTTAATCAATTTATTTTCCATGAATATTAATAATAATTCATGTGTACTTAGTATTTCTTTTCCTTCATGTAATATATCCCTCCTCCACATTGACTAGGGATTGTGACATAGGTTATTCCATGGTGTCAAGGTGTATGTGACACTTATACAACCCTTTATGACACTTAGGGAGAGGTACCTAGTTGTGCAAATTTCATGTGTAACAGAATGCCCCCTAAAGTGTGAGGTCAGAAGAGAAAATGATGGCCAAAACACTTTACAAATCTTTAAAGCAAGAGTGTGGACTCAGAGAACCTGATAGAAGTTGCACACAAACATCCAACAAATATTATGACATGCTTCAAGCCCAAGGCAGGCATACCTATGCTTGGGTGATCAATACTTCCAAGATATGGATGCCATGAGATACACTGTGGATCCATAATTATATTGATAAAAAGGTATAGCCATCGAAAATAAACTATGGATCTATACTCTCATGACCTGAACTGATCGTAGCCATGAAGAATACACAGTGGATCTACGAGATGACAATACATAGCCACGACCAATACAAAGTGGATCTATGTGACAGTGTATGTGTCATTGTTCAAGAGAAACTCCATCACAACCTGGGCAAAGTACATATCAGAGTGATCACTCAACCCAGGGTCTTCTTACTGATCCTGATGTAGTTTAAATGTAGCCATGTGAATAGATGTCCTGATGTCGAACATGGAAGAAACCACTTGATTATTGGTCAATGATGTAAATCATTAACAAGTGTGAGGGAAATCACCATTGATGTCAATGATTCCCAAGGTACCCTAGTACATTCCAACGAATGTGAATGGATGAGCTAAAGTCGAACATCCATGGAATCATCCGATCAGAGGTCAATGATGTAAACCCACTATCGAATGTGAGGAGGCCTACCATTGAGGCATGCAGGTCCCAAAGTACTAATTGGTTTCTAAGTCTAGTTCCTGGATATTGTGTTGAAGTCAACAGGAATAGACTTATCGAAGGAGGGCCTTGATGTATCCCCCATCAATGAAATGAAACAGACACAGAGATGTAATTGGTAGATCAAATGAACATGGACTAACATGGGTATTGAGACAAGATATTTTTGATGGCTGACTCTTGAGGTGGATACTTCCCTTGAACACTGAGGCACAACAACAAAAACATGACATGAACCAAAACACGATAATGCAGTGGACACTGTGAATTTTGTCGGGTGACCCAAAGGAGTAAGAAAAACTCAGAGGAGTGGTTCAGTGTAGAGGTTCAGTGGATTAATATGTGCACAAAGACAAAGTATCGTGTTCAAGGGAGACTCTAAGAGTTACTGGTAATGTTCTCAAAAACTGCTTGGCTTCCTTCCTTCAATTTTTCCCCCATCCAGATAGACGAGTACCTCTTTTTAATTTAACAAGATCGAGGAGGGTAACACATGCTCGATATAACTTACCTTTGGTAAGTTCCTCTTCCTTTGTTTAACGAACTGGAAGAAGTAAGGGTTCGGTCCCATATGGGCCTGTCGATGTTTGTTTAACGAGTCCAAAGATAGAAAACTCAAAGGTTTTTCATGATTATAGAGTCTGGAAAAACACTTAAAAGAGAAATCTCTCAGTTCCTTTTTCATAAAGTAGTTTGATGAGACTGAAAAAGAGATAAACTATTNAAGGTTAATGGGATGATGAAATGTAAGGAATAGTGAAGGGAAAGGTGGATGAAAATGTGACATTTCTGATTCCTAACATCCCCCCCAACTGAACTTGTTGCATGTCCTCATGCAACTGTGCATGAATTTTCTTAGAAACTTTTGGCATTCAGACTTTGGCTTTTCTTGACGATGTCTTTTTAATAAGGAAGATTTCCAGGATTTGAAATACAAGAGTGGCAACATGTAAAATACATGTGTAACAACATGTACTACATGTGTAACAGCATGTGAAATTTTCTTATGGTTGGTTCTTGTGTGATTCATGTGCACTTGATTCTCTCACTTAATCAATTTATTTTCCATGAATATTAATAATAATTCATGTGTACTTAGTATTTCTTTTCCTTCATGTAATATATCCCTCCTCCACATTGACTAGGGATTGTGACATAGGTTATTCCATGGTGTCAAGGTGTATGTGACACTTATACAACCCTTTATGACACTTAGGGAGAGGTACCTAGTTGTGAAAATTTCATGTGTAACAGAATGCCCCCTAAAGTGTGAGGTCAGAAGAGAGAATGATGGCCAAAACACTTTACAAATCTTTAAAGCAAGAGTGTGGACTCAGAGAACCTAATGGAAGTTGCACACAAACATCCAACAAATATTATGACATGCTTCAAGCCCAAGGCATGCATACCTATGCTTGGGTGATCAATACTTCCAAGATATGGACGCCATGAGATACACTGTGGATCCATAATTATATTGATAAAAAGGTATAGCCATCGAAAATACACTATGGATCTATACTCCCATGACCTGAACTGATCGTAGCCATGAAGAATACACAGTGGATCTACGAGATGACAATACATAGCCATGACCAATACAAAGTGGATCTATGTGACAGTGTATGTGTCATTGTTCAAGAGAAACTTCGTCACAACCTGGGAAAAGTACATATCAGAGTGATCACTCAACCCAGGGTCTTCTTACTGATCCCGATGTAGTATGAATGTAGCCATGTGAATAGATGTCCTGATGTCGAACATGGAAGAAACCACTTGATTATTGGTCAATGATGTAAATCATTAACAAGCGCGAGGGAAATCACCATTGATGTCAATGATTCCCAAGGTACCCTAGTACATTCCAACGAATGTGAATGGATGAGATAAAGTCGAACATCCATGGAATCATCCGATCAGAGGTCAATGATGTAAACCCACAGTCGAATGTGAGGAGGCCTACCATTGAGGCATGCAGGTCCCAAAGTACTAATTGGTTTCTAAGTCTAGTTCCTGGATATTGTGTTGAAGTCAACAGGAATAGACTTATCGAAGGAGGGCCTTGATGTATCCCCCATCAATGAAATGAAACAGACACAGAGATGTAATTGGTAGATCAAATGAACATGGACTAACATGGGTATTGAGACAAGATATTTTTGATGGCTGACTCTTGAGGTGGATACTTCCCTTGAACACTGAGGCACAACAACAAAAACATGACATGAACCAAAACACGATAATGCAGTGGACACTGTGAATTTTGTCGGGTGACCCAAAGGAGTAAGAAAAACTCAGAGGAGTGGTTCAGTGTAGAGGTTCAGTGGATTAATATGTGCACAAAGACAAAGTATCGTGTTCAAGGGAGACTCTAAGAGTTACTGGTAATGTTCTCAAAAACTGCTTGGCTTCCTTCCTTCAATTTTTCCCCCATCCAGATAGACGAGTACCTCTTTTTAATTTAACAAGATCGAGGAGGGTAACACATGCTCGATATAACTTACCTTTGGTAAGTTCCTCTTCCTTTGTTTAACGAACTGGAAGAAGTAAGGGTTCGGTCCCATATGGGCCTGTCGATGTTTGTTTAACGAGTCCAAAGATAGAAAACTCAAAGGTTTTTCATGATTATAGAGTCTGGAAAAACACTTAAAAGAGAAATCTCTCAGTTCCTTTTTCATAAAGTAGTTTGATGAGACTGAAAAAGAGATAAACTATTKCTCAATAGATGTTTTCTTCAAGTACTTTAACAAGCATTAAGAGAACAAGGTCGCTTGCCAATTTTTTCATGTTTAGAGAGTYTGAAAAGAACTTAAAGGTGACTCCAATGTTGTCCTTTTTTGTAATGTTAGTCTCGTGAGGCCGAAAAAGAKATAAATTATCACTCGAAAGACACCCTTTCAAACCTTTTAATGAGTGGGAAAGGAAGCAAGATCACTCAGCAATATTTTCATGTTTAGAGAGTCTGAAAAGAGCTTAAAGGCGACTCTAGGGGGTTCCTTTTTTGTGTATCCGAAAAAAGAGATAAAAGTTTACCCGGATGCATTCTCATGTATTTACGAGCATGAGAAAGAACAAAGACTAAGCTCAGTATGCCCCCAGCTTGAAATCTAGTGGATTAACTCAAGAATGATCATCAAAGGCTGGAGACATGCCCCCTAAGCTTCAATTCATTCATCGACTTTGAGGTTGTCACCAATTTCTCTACAAGATGAGAAAAAGGAGAAGAGTGGATGAAAAGAAGGTTCAAGAGAGGTGACCAGTTCATTTTATAATGAGCTTGACACAGGAAAATAACTATGCTCATGGCCTCTATTTCATTTTTTAACGAGCTTGCTACAAAGAAGAGAAATTGTGCTCGTAACTGCTTCTTGATCATGGATTCCAAGAGAATAACACTCTGGAAGGATACCATGTCAAGGGACAAAACTCGGTCATGGCTTCCAGGAGAGCTTCACTAGATGGAAGATAATCACTCGGGAAGGAACACATGTTGAGGGTCGTGATAGGAGTAAGGAGATTAGGCTCCAATAACCTGACCAAAGAAATCACCATGTCAACTACTGGATCCAAATCATTGAAAGTCAAAGGCATGGGAGACGATGGAAAATCAACATCAGGAGGGGAGATAGAGTATATATATACCCAAATTTATTCACGAGGGGGAAGAAAAGAGGATCGATGATGGTTATTATCCCTAGGTAACGTGTCAATGCAAATCATTTCTGGAATAGATTCATGAAAAGGAAAAAGTGGGGAAATGTAGTTGATCGCAGACGACAAGGAACTCAACCGTGATTGCATCGAGGAACTGTCAGGTGCCAATAGATGTTGGCCATCTAACGAGGGAGAAGCAGATTGGATAGAAACATATGATGGTTTAGCTGGACTAAGTGGCACAGTGTCACCTAGTGCATCAAATTCCAATAGACACAGTACAATCCAAGGGTCAAATGATTCCAAAGATTTATAAGCCACAGTCAAAATCATATCGACGGTGGCAATATGATGTGTAGTTGGTGGAAGTGGTGTAGGAAAGGTACCCATGAGGCTATAATATTTTAGTAAGCCAACACCAACGCTTTCATATGTGATCTTGTGGTCTCCCAAGAAAGGAATATTGTTGGTAGCGGGAGCGCAAGAATCGGTCATGCAGAAATCCAACTGATCAATAGTGACAATTTTGTCGTGATGAGGAAATTGGACACATCGAAAAAACAATGAGGAAATGATAGTCATAGCATAAAAACAACTTCTTCCAAGTAACAAGTTGTAATCGAGGGGAGAATCGACCACCTCGACATCAACAATAATAGTTTTTCCACCCAATTGGATGGGCAGGGACTGTAAAATCCCATAGGGATGAAAACCTCTCCCATCGAAGGCAAGTAACATCATTGGGGATTTATTAAGTGTGGGTGATTTTAAACCTTTCCAACATGCTAAAGACATGACACAAGTTGAGGCTCCCTCATCCATAATAGTTTGGTGGATTTGCTGATTGTGAACAACAACATCAACTTGAAAAGCAAGTTGGTGAGAGAGTCGAGACGCATAATTGTCCAGGTTAAACATGATATGGTTGGACGACTCAGGATCAACAGTGCCAAGAGTGGCCAAGAGCATTCTACGTTGACTGGGGCAGTGTTTTAGAACTTCTAATGCAGACATAACACACAGTGCTTGAGCCAAATATTCAACAATGTTGTAGTTCTGGGTGGCGCATGAACTAGGATTAAAGGTATCTTTACATATAGTGGTCTTAGGAGGGAAGAAAATAGAGTCGAATGTGGGTTTCTCAATCTGAAGTGGTCCAGACAGAGGATTAACCAATGGAAGGCTAATGGAGGACGATGATGGATCCAGTAAAGTACCGGTACCATTAACATCTTTTCCTTTGTCAGGGTTACCTGGTGTGTCATATGTCTTAGAGCGAGTGGTAAAATTAATCCCATTAAACATATAAATATGTGCACTCGATGAGGTCTCATCATTAGAATGTCTTGAACTACCCCCAAGAGAGGGGGTTTCAACAA
>JZKD02S1875972.1:8390-26097 GCA_000966675.3 Picea glauca | reverse complement strand
GAATGGTCTTAGGTAGTCCATACTTATATGATCGTAATGCAATCTTCTACAGGACAAAGAATCAATATCAATTAACCAAAGCAGGTCAAGATTATGTGGTTCATGCTCATCATGTAAAGGAAAATAAAACTCTTCAAACAATGGAATAATTAAATAAGGTGGTTCAAGCAAGAAACAAACCAATAATTGTTTCAAATTAAGTAATCGATCTTAAGCAAGAACAGGAAATGATTGTTGAATGGAAAATCAATCACAGTTTGCTTCAAGATAAGCTCATGTTGTGCAAATATTACAAGTATATCAGCTCATTTGTAGTCATGTTTTTGATACTATCATTAGTAATGTTGTTTACATGGATGATAGTGGCTTCAATAAAATGTGACAGGGTTCAAATGGCTAACAATATGTTGCCAATTGTCATAATTGTGTTATAGATGATCTTGATGAGACAGGTGCACAGGACAGAGTTCAGAGATAGAGGATAATATGGTTGGCCTATCCCAAGCTTGTTGACTAGTTAGTAACCTTTTGGGGACCAAAATGTCCTTAGTGGGGAGGTGTGATCCAGAATCAGATTCAAGAGGCACCCCGGGTCTAGAAAAGGCTCAAAAATGAAAGTTCTCGGAATTGAATGAAACAAATTCCATTGCGACCGGCTCATCATGTTGATTCCATCCATATATTTACTTTCTCAAACATGCATTGTATGCAATAGTTATCACACTACGAATGTTTTCCCAAATAGGTAAAATGTCAACAAGTCAACAGGCAAAAAAAGTCAATGCTGATGTTAGCATGACATCATCATACTGACATAGCATTGATACCTGTGGCATCATAGAAGTAGTTTGAATGGGCAGAGGGAAGATCCACTCAGACGTTGACAAGTGGCACTATTCAAGCAAATGAAGAGGTGCCACATGGCCTGTTCATGGGTTACCACGTGGCACCCTATCACTATATGGTAGTTTAAAAAAAAATTGGGGCTTGTTAGCACTAGAATTCACCTCCGGATTGCATCGAAGTTAATCCCAGTACCCATCATTTTGTATGTCCCAATGAATAAATTGAGGGGGGTCAAATGGGCGTAGACTCGGGATGATACCGTTTTAACTCATAAAACTAGACTAGCATGCATAAGAAATTGAGGTCTGGAATCAACTTCAGTCAGTAAGTTGGAGTAAGGTTGAGTGGGGGGAAGAACTGGTGAGGAAACGTAGAGGTCTTCTATGGACATCGGGTCTTCCAATAGCCTAAGGAGGAAAATATTTGAATACAAGACCCTCCTGAACCCAAAACTTCAGGAAACTGAAAACGTCATAACAATATTGCAATCAAACATACATTTCAATACAGTCACAACAACTTGACTGGATCACCCATGCTCGAGACTTCAATATCATAAGAAAAAGAGATGATAATAAAGTTGACTGTCATTAAACAAGAAGTCTCAAATGGAAACACATAACTAGAGAACTAGAGGCTTCATTAAAACTTTACAATATGGGAGCTTAGCTCAACCATCCACCCTAAAACAATATCAAAACTGAGTATTTATACTCGAAACATATGCCACCACCAGGAACATGACCTGGCCACTACAATCAAAGATTTGCGTCTGCATCTTATTTTTTCTATGGATGTATTGTTCTGTCAGACATGAGCTCATATCAGTATGGGATTTCCAGGCAAATCTGCTGACAGGGGAACTTTGGGTTGACAATCTGCCTGCACGGGCAGTTCTTCCATGCTTTCCATTTATGGGGTGAGATGAGGTTTCCACAACCTCCCCCATTTTCATTAACTACTTTCATTGGGATCAGGATGGAACCTAAAACCCATGAATTCTCCAGGAGACACTCACAACTCCTTCAAGTCAATCACGATGCATTGAGACCATGTAGATCCTTTCCTAAGACCATCACGGATGCTTTTGGCCTTTGGCGCAGATCCTCTCCATCACTCCATGTGACCACAGGCCATGACCTTACACATATCCCCTATTAAATTTTAGGATATCTCATTTCAGGAGTCTTCACTCCCCTTGATTTCAAATATTTTGACACTCGATCCCGCAAAACGAACCATCTAGATCAACTATCAGATTTACTTTGAATTTGATGGCCACGATCATTTCCTTGAACAATTTTAGCCACCTGTTGCTTGACAGGTTCTTTTCCTTTCTTCATGGCCCTACTTCCATATGACCATGGGACATGATCATGGGCCCAACCCCAGATGCTTCATGATTTCACGTTTCTCGACTTCATGTTGTAATCCATGCTCAAACCTCTGATTCGCGAAATCACAATCTCTCGGATCAGGTGCCACGCATCACTGCTGAATCAGATAGCCCAGATGAATATCGGCATTTTAGGACCTCGGCATTTTGGGAATCAAAATATCAGGACTCAGGAAATATATGTACTCCTTACTTTAGTTTTCCAAAAATGACTTTCTCTGTAGTTTGGATCTGGTGCCACACATCCTACTGGATCGGGTGGCTCTTGTTGATTTCGAGTTTTGGGGATTCATATATTTTAAAAGAAACTTCAACAACCTTCTAAACTCCTGATTCCTATGCTGATAAATTGTCGTTGATCTCTGAACTTTGAAATGAAATTTTCTCCACCAAACTGAACTTTCTCACTCGCTTGATTCAAGTCCATATAAGACCACTCTAAGTGTTGCGCTTGTTCTTATGGTTGCAGCCTCTATAAACAAATACTTGGATGACTAACTAAGGGATCAGGAAGGAAAAAGGATCAGTTGCAGAGACAAGGAGACAGAAGTGATCGACCTCAAAGAAAACATCAAGGCTTAGGGCCGACACCTCTCAGATAGGAAAAAGAAGAAAACTATAAGCTGAAAGGAAAAAACCTACGATTGGGTCTACAAAAGGAGGAGAGATAGGAAAAATTAAAGACTTAAGAAAAAGCCCCAAATTCACAAGACTCTGACAAGATTATGTGATAATAGGGCTCATGGGATTCAAACGCATGACCTATTCTAGAGAAATAGATTTGGGAGAGGTCCAATGGCCAACGCGCCAACACATATGTTTGCATTTTAAAACCCACTTTATGTTATATATTTTCATGTATAAAGTGTATGGGGCTGAAGGGGGCTGGGGCTAAGCCCTAGCCCATAGTTTATATGTTACTTGTGACTAGAATGCATAGGCTACAGGCACATTTCACTTAACCAAGAGAGCGTGGATTTTAGGCACCTATCCACCATATATCACGGTCCTAGAACCAAGGTATTAGGCGCACCCCAAGGGCGCGGTCCTATCCCCATAACACATATGACCAGTGATTTCGGAAAAGGGGCTAGCGCGCAACCCTTTTGATTGGCGCTTGGCCACCTATACACCATATGACCTCAATTTGGAGTGTGCACCCAACCCTAGGGGTTATTTTTATTTTTATGCACAAGTGGGTGTTTTTGCCTATAGTTTTCCCTAGATTGGCCATTGTTTAGGATTGTTTGGGCATTTGGAGGGGGATTTTATCCCAAAAAGAGGCCACATATTTGGAGGAAGTTGGGGGATGATAACCAACCTCAGATCTATATAAACTAGGCCTTCTTGAGGCTATAGAGGAGATTCAGAGTAGAGTTATGATGAAGTAAATCCAAGACAAAGCCACTTTTATGCAGGGAAGTTGTTGAGAAGCGCACCTTTGCGGGCCATTTCTGGGAACTCCGGTCATCCATTTTGAGTGTCGTTTCTTCTGTTGGGTTCTAGAGATTTGGGATAAAAATACCATATCAATCTTTTAGCATTTTGGCAGTGTTGTGATGTACTTATTGAGCTTTTAAAATAAATAAGAAAGCCTCACCCACTAGAACAAAGGTCCGGAGACATAGGCGAGATTGTCGATTTTTGTTATCACATTGGTGTTATGGTTTTCTATTGTTTATTAATTCCTTTCAGTTATATACATGTTTATATGGCTGTGATATATTCTCATATCCTCTTCTTCTTTCATTAAGCTTCTTAATTGGTTAATCAACACATGCTTAATAACTCAACCATAGTCGCTCGCACGGGTGTAGACGGATTGGCAAGTGTTGTGTAAATGGAAGGAAATTTGTAAAAATGAAGTCTCATGTTCGATTCTCACCCTGATTTACTCGTGCACCATTCTTGCAGGTTGGGTGGTTGCACCTGGGGTTATAGTGGTAGATGACGGGGATCGACCCCATGTCACACGAGTACGAGAACCGCCAGTTGTCGATTCCCCCAGTAAAAAAAATAAAAATAATTCAACCATAGTCATGTAAAATATCTTTTTGTATCAGCGAGTGTGTCAGATGTTTCCTCCCGACAAAATTCCAAAAGTACTAGAAGCTCAGCGACCCATAGGAGTGGCTAAACACAGACTTCGTGGCGAATTTCTACAAATTCCACGACACCAGCCAATTGATGGCCTCATGGTGGAAGGAGGACAAAAATGTTACAAACCAGAGCAATGGTTGGTATGGGACAGTCAAACTAAGGGAGCCATAAATTTACTTGATCACTCTCGTATGTCGACTGTATGGAGAGAAGGACTGATCCAATTTTTCAAAATCATGGATTCCCTTGGCATACATAGTGGCAATCTCCAGAAGGAGCTTCAACTAGGGAGAAATAATTTCCAAACAATTGAGCATATGTGTATAGTAGGATCAGATGCAGAAAGAAGGTGAGGCACCCATTTTCCACATGGCATTGTACCTTCTTGATGTGATCTGTGGGAGAAATGTCATCATCGGCATGAATTTAAGCTAGCATGTTATGGAGCTCCCTGTCCACGTTTATTACAGCATACTATGGGAGAACAGGTATAAAAATTCATATGCACTCATTTGTGATGAATTCATTACTCGTATTCATTTTATTGTATCTAAAAAGGAATACCCAAGATTATTCGCAGCAGCCAAGAAAATGGTAGAAAATGTAGGTCATTGGTATTTAGATGAAATCTCAACCTATATTAGGGTGTTTGGGACCACTAGAATGCCACATATACTACCCTCCCACGTCCCATACTGGCTCATTGTGGGAGAAATATGCTATTAGACTATCCTGCAGAGCTATAACGCCACACTAGTGAAGGGCAAGAAGCGGGCTTTCACACCCTACGGTTTCCATGTGGGGTTTTATTTGGTAAAGGAAACTGCTCATGACAAACAATAAGGGATGAGAAAACTTGAATTTTGGTTCCCGACAGGCCGATTTCTCATGAAAGACCCTAAAGTCTTGGTCCTCCAACATAATTCATAGGTATCATCTTGTCGGCCATACGTGCATGATAAATTTGAGGATGAAATTTTCATAGAGTACGCTTAGGATTGGGAGGAGGTAGTACATAGGATTGGCAATGCTAACATGACTAGGTTCAAGGATATGAGTATGGATGAACAAGTGGATATAATAGAGCATTTGGATTAAGAGTCCCTCAAAGTTTAGGAAGAGATCAAAGCGACAGAGACTACAGAGGCAAAAAGAAGAGGATTGTTCTTGCTAGAAGGGGCACAAAGAATCATTTATCAGTTGTAGAATGACCTTGATCTTGAAGAGATGTTTTGGATTCTTGATTATGACCCAATAGAAAGGAAAGGAGATCCAAGTGGTCTAGAGCTAATACAACTTGAAGAAATCACTGGGCCAGAAAATCCTTAAGTTCCACCACCACATATCAGATCACTGGGAGGAATTTCAACCCAGCCTAAGATAGTAAGGACACGAGGTAGGAAAATTATATCAAACCCCTTTTTCGACTTAATAACCATCTATGATGATGAGGAGAGTTTGAAGGTGTCCCTGGTGACTCCAGTACATATTACATAGGAAAATGAACCTGCGAGAGAATCTACCCCAGGTCTCGATGCTCCAATACAAATCCTTTTGCAGAGCGACCATGAGGTTGAAAGTGACTTACACACTGAGTTACTTGACTTACCGAGAACACCAATGGACATCAATAGGGATGAGTTGGGATTGGGAGGTCAGAAGGAGGAAGTTCCACGGCAAGAAATCGACACATCGCCAGTCGATTACCAAGTAAGTATCAAACCTATCCCTTACTCTTCAATTTTGGATGAGGCCTCACCAGCTAATGCAAAACAAACGGAGGTTGAGCCATCGGGACATATGGAATAATTTCAAGAACCCATCCTATAATAGGTACACACAGTCGGGAGCCTGGGAAATACTCTAACCTGGGTAGAACAAAAAATCCTCGAACCCATTTATGAAGTCATCGATATACAAGGGATCGCCTATGACCGAAAGAGAAAATCCATCATGGAGAGAACCACTAAGAAGAGGAGGCTTGCATTGGATAGTTCGATTCTCATCATGACAGAGGAGAAGCTTCTCAACATGGAGCATGAAAAGACGTCTGAGCTTATCGGCGTAGGGATAGCTATCACTAGTGCCACATTGGACAAAGAAAGAAGAGGTGAAAAGGAGTTGGCTGCTGCACTTAACGAGTTGGACCATCTGCGCCATTTGGAAAAATACTATCAAGACTCCACATAGGCCACGATGTTTTTGATAAGTGAGTTCCAAGATGCCTATGCCAAATTCATGAATGAACGACACCTTTTTTAGTGCAGGTATATCCATCTTCTAAGAAAACACCCTTATGCTTCTAGCGACCTACAAGTACATGGAAAGGTGTTATGAGAAGGCTCACCAAGCAGTAGAAAGGATTGATTAAATCAGAACAGCTCAAAAGGGTTGAGACGTTGTTACAGAGAAATCCCCTTGCAGAAACATGGATTCTCTCTTGGATACTAGAACGCTATAACCAAGACAAAAAAGTGTTATTGTGGACACTAAATTTCCTTTTCATGAAGCTAAACTATCCAAAGAAGAAGAAGGAAGAAGAGTAAATACCTTTTTACCAACATTTTTCCTTGCTTGATCCATGTTGACCTTGATCTCCAAGTTCTTCAGAAGGTCCTACAATACAACGAGCAACAAAAATGAGACATACTTCCTACTCTACCATGATTATCTTCATAATGGATCTATTAAAGAAACAAGTTCATGAAATGTGCACAAACTTTAAAGGAAACATGCCAAGCATAGATTTATATTAATGAAAACAAAGTGAGATGCTTATAGCCATGGATGTAGGTGCAGTAGCTTCACCAATATCTCTTTGTCCAGACCCTTACTCAAATAATCCACATAGAATGTTGATTCTTCAATGATATATCCCTTATGAGATCATAAGTTTTATGCTTCACAATTTCTCTATATCAATACCACTCATGAGATCATAAGTTTGGTATCTCTCAATCTCTATATGTTTTTCACCATGAGAAGACCTCCTTATATAAGCTTGGAGAAACCTAACCACTTGAGAAATCTTTGGAATAAGTTGAGGATTTCTCTCCTTCAGTTGTAGATCTTCCCTAAGATCATGGCTTGACCTTGGATTTGAATCCAACCAACTTCAAAGATTGAGGGGATTCTTCCCTTCTTTATATCAACAAGCCAGAATTCACTCAAAAAGGGCAGTGCTCCCCCAAAAGGGTGCATAGAGCATTTCAACACTACCCCAAAGAAGGCTAGGGAGAGTCGATGCTCCCTGACAGTGGGTAAGGGTGTGTTTCCTTCCAAAAATCACTTTTGAGTGGTTTTCTTCATGGAAAATGCTTTGTACTCTTCATCAAAGGATTTCTCTTCCTAAAACCAATATTTGAGGGTGTCTTAAGTGTCCCTGTGATGTCGTTAGAAGCACGAAGTAGGCAATATGGAAGTATGATGTTTGCGACACTTGTGGTCATGATGTGACACTTGCGGACAAGATGCGACACTTACAACACTTGTAATGATGACACTTGTGACACTATTGAAGTGAGTACTTTTGATGTGTAACAGATTTCCCCCCAAAGTGCGAAGTTAGAATATGAGAAATGATGACTGAAGTACTTTGTAGACTTTTTAAAGAAAGGGTAAGGACTCAGAGAACCTGATAGAAGCTGAAAACAATGATCAAACAAATATTATGAGATGTTTCAAACACAAGGCAGACATACCTATGCTTGAGTGATAAAGACTTTCAAGGTATGGCTGCCATAAAATACACTACGGATCCATAATTATATTGACAAAAAGGTATAGCCACTGAAGATACAATGTGGATCTANAATGGAATAATTAAATAAGGTGGTTCAAGCAAGAAACAAACCAATAATTGTTTCAAATTAAGTAATCGATCTTAAGCAAGAACAGGAAATGATTGTTGAATGGAAAATCAATCACAGTTTGCTTCAAGATAAGCTCATGTTGTGCAAATATTACAAGTATATCAGCTCATTTGTAGTCATGTTTTTGATACTATCATTAGTAATGTTGTTTACATGGATGATAGTGGCTTCAATAAAATGTGACAGGGTTCAAATGGCTAACAATATGTTGCCAATTGTCATAATTGTGTTATAGATGATCTTGATGAGACAGGTGCACAGGACAGAGTTCAGAGATAGAGGATAATATGGTTGGCCTATCCCAAGCTTGTTGACTGGTTAGTAACCTTTTGGGGACCAAAAGGTCCTTAGTGGGGAGGTGTGATCCAGAATCAGATTCAAGAGGCGCCCCGGGTCTAGAAAAGGCTCAAAAATGAAAGTTCTCGGAATTGAATGAAACAAATTCCATTGCGACAGACTCATCATGTTGATTCCATCCATATATTTACTTTCTCAAACATGCATTGTATGCAATATTTATCACACTACGAATGTTTTCCCAAATAGGTAAAATGTCAATAGGTCAACAGGGAAAAAAGGTCAATGCTGATGTTAGCATGACATCATCATACTGACGTAGCATTGATACCTGTGGCATCATAGAAGTAGTTTGAATGGGCAGAGGGCAGATCCACTCAGACGTTGACAAGTGGCACTATTCAAGCAAATGGAGAGGTGCCACATGGCCCGTTCATGGGTTGCCACGTGACACCCTATCACTATATGGAAGTTTAAAAAAAAATTGGGGCTTGTTAGCACTAGAATTCACCTCCGGATTGCATCAAAGTTAATCCCAGTACCCATCATTTTGTATGTCCCAATGAATAAATTGAGGGGGGTCAAATGGGCGTAGACTCGGGATGATACCGTTTTAACTCAGAAAACTAGACTAACATGCATAAGAAATTGAGGTCTGGAATCAACTTCAGTCAGTAAGTTGGAGTAAGGTTGAGTGGGGGGGAGAACTGGTGAGGAAACGTAGAGGTCTTCTATGGACATCGGGTCTTCCAGTAGCCTAAGGAGTAAAATATTTGAATACAAGACCCTCCTGAACCCAAAACTTCAGGAAATTGAAAACGTCATAACAATATTGCAATCAAACATACATTTCAATACATTCACAACAACTTGACTGGATCACCCATGCTCGAGACTTAAATATCATAAGAAAAAGAGATGATAATAAAGTTGAATGTCATTAAACAAGAAGTCTCAAATGGAAACACATAACTAGAGAACTAGAGGCTTCATTAAAACTTTACAATATGGGAGCTTAGCTCAACCATCCACCCTAAAACAATATCAAAACTGAGTATTTATACTCGAAACATATGCCACCACCAGGAACATGACCTGGCCACTACAATCAAAGATTTGCGTCTGCATCTTATTTTTTCTATGGATGTATTGTTCTGTCAGACATGAGCTCATATCAGTATGGGATTTCCAGGCAAATCTGCTGACAGGGGAACTTTGGGTTGACAATCTGCCTGCACGGGCAGTTCTTCCATGCTTTCCATTTATGGGGTGAGATGAGGTTTCCACAACCTCCCCCATTTTCATTAACTACTTTCATTGGGATCAGGATGGAACCTAAAACCCATGAATTCTCCAGGAGACACTCACAACTCCTTCAAGTCAATCCCGATGCATTGAGACCACGTAGATCCTTTCCTAAGACCATAACAGATGCTTTTGGCCTTTGGCGCAGATCCTCTCCATCACTCCATGTGACCACAGGCCATGACCTTACACATATCCCCATTTAAATTTTAGGATATCTTATTTCGGGAGACTTCACTCCCCTTGATTTCAAATATTTCGACACTCGATCCCGCAAAACGAACCATCTAGATCGACTATCAGATTTACTTTGAATTTGATGGCCATGATCATTTCCTTGAACAATTTCAGCTGCCTGTTGCTTGATAGGTTCTTTTCCTTTCTTCATGGCCCTACTTCCATATGACCATGGGACATGATCATGGGCCCAACCCCAGATGCTTCATGATTTCACGTTTCTCAACTTCGTGTTGTAATCCATGATCAAACCTATGAGTCGTGAAATCACGATCTCTCGGATCAGGTGCCATGCATCACTGCTGAATCAGATAGCCCAGATGAATATCGACATTTCAGGACCTCGGCATTTTGGGAATCAAAATATCAGGACTCGGGAAATCTATGTACTCCTTACTTTAGTTTTCCAGAAATGACTTTCTCTGTAGTTTGGATCTGGTGCCACACATCCTACTGGATCGGGTGGCTCCTGTTGATTTTGAGTTTTGGGGATTCAGATATTTTACAAGAAACTTCAAAAACCTTCTGAACTCCTGATTCCTGTGCTAATAAATTGTCGTTGATCTCTGAACTTTGAAATGAAATTTTCTCCACCAAACTGAACTTTCTCACTCGCTTGATTCAAGTCCATATAAGACCACTCTAAGTGTTGCGCTTGTTCTTATGGTTGCAGCCTCTATAAACAAATACTTGGATGACTAACTAAGGGCTCAGGAAGGAAAAAGGATCAGTTGCAGAGACAAGGAGACAGAAGTGATCGACCTCGAAGAAAACATCAAGGCTTAGGGCCGACACCTCTCAGACAGGAAAAAGAAGAAAACTATAAGCTGAAAGGAAAAAACTTACGATTGGGTCTACAAAAGGAGGAGAGATAGGAAAAATTAAAGACTTAAGAAAAAACCCCAAATTCACAAGACTCTGACAAGCTTATGTGATAATAGGGCTCATGGGATGCAAACGCATGACCTATTCTAGAGAAATAGATTTGGGAGAGGTCCAATGGACAACGCGCCAACACATATGTTTTCATTTTAAAACCCACTTTATGTTATATATTTTCATGTATAAAGTGTATGGGGCCAAAGGGGGCTGGGGCTAAGCCCTAATCCACAGTTTATATGTTACCTGTGACTAGAATGCATAGGCTGCAAGCACCTTTCACTTAACCACCAGAGCGTGGATTTTAGGCACCTATCCACCATATATCACGGTCCTAGAACCAAGGGATTAGGCGCACCTCAAGGGCGTGGTCCTATCCCCATAACACTTATGACCAGTGATTTTGGAAAAGGGGCTAGCGCGCAGCCCTTTTGATTGGCGCTTGGCCACCTATACACCATATGACCTCAATTTGGAGTGTGCACCCAACCCTAGGGGTTATTTTTTATTTTTATGCACAAGTGGGTGTTTTTGCCTATAGTTTTCCCTAGATTGGCCATTGTTTAGGATTGTTTGGCCATTTGGAGGGGGATTTTATCCCAAAAAGAGGCCACATATTTGGAGGAAGTTGGGGGATGATAACCAGCCTCAGATCTATATAAACTAGGCCTTCTTGAGGCTATAGAGGAGATTCAGAGTAGAGTTATGCTAAAGTAAATCCAAGACAAAGCCACTTTTATGCAGGGAAGTTGTTGAGAAGCGCACCTTTGCGGGCCATTTCTGGGAACTCCGATCATCCATTTTGAGTGTCGTTTCTTCTGTTGGGTTCTAGAGATTTGGGATAAAAATACCATATCAATCTTTTAGGATTTTGGCAGTGTTGTGATGTACTTATTGAGCTTTGAAAAGAAATAAGAAAGCCTCACCCACTAGAACAAAGGCCCGGAGACATAGGCGAGATTGTCGATTTTTGTTATCACATTGGTGTTATGGTTTGCTATTGTTTATTAATTCATTTCAGTTATATACATGTTTATATGGCTGTGATATATTCTCATATCCTCTTCTTCTTTCATTAAGCTTCTTAATTGGTTAATCAACACATGCTTAATAACTCAACCATAGTCTCTCTTACGGGTGTAGACGGATTGGTAAGTGTTGTGTAAATGAAAGGAAATTTGTAAAAATGAAGTCTCATGTTCGATTCTCACCCTGATTTACTCGTGCACCATTCTTGCAGGCTGGGTGGTTGCACCTGGGGTTATAGTGGTAGCTGATGGGGATCGACCCCATGTCACACGAGTATGAGAACCGCCAGTTGCCGATTCCCCCAGTAAAAAAAATAAAAATAATTCAACCATAGTCGTGTAAAAGATCTTTTTGTATCAGCGAGTGTGTCATATGTTTCCTCCCGACAAAATTCCAAAAGTACTACAAGCTCAGAGACCCATAGGAGTGGCTAAACACAGACTTCGTGGTGAATTTCTACAAATTCCACGACACCAGCCAATTGATGGCCTCATGGTGGAAGCAGGACAAAATTTTTACAAACCAGAGCAATGGTTGGTATGGGACAGTCAAACTAAGGGAGCCATACATTTACTTTATCGCTCTCGTATGTCAACTGTATGGAGAGAAGGACTGATCCAATTTTTCAAAATCATGGATTCCCTTGGCATACATAGTGGCAATATCCAGAAGGAGCTTCAACTAGGGAGAAATAATTTCCAAACAATTGAGCATATGTGTATACCAGGATCAGATGCAGAAAGAAGGGGAGGCACCCATTTTCCACATGGCATTGTACCTTCTTGATGTGATCTGTGGGAGAAATGTCATCGTCGGCATGAATTTAAGCTAGCATGTTATGGAGCTCCCTGTCCACGTTTATTACAGCATACTATGGGAGAACAGGTATAAAAATTCATATGCACTCATTTGTGATGAATTCATTACTCGTATTCATTTTATTGTATCTAAAAAGGAATACCCAAGATTATTCGCAGCAGCCAAGAAAATGGTAGAAAATGTAGGTCATTGGTATTTAGATGAAATCTCAACCTATATTAGGGTGTTTGGGACCACTAGAATGCCACATATACTACCCTCCCACGTCCCATACTGGCTCATTGTGGGAGAAATATGCTATTAGACTATCCTGCAGAGCTATAACGCCACACTAGTGAAGGGCAAGAAGCGGGCTTTCACACCCTACGGTTTCCATGTGGGGTTTTATTTGGTAAAGGAAACTGCTCATGACAAACAATAAGGGATGAGAAAACTTGAATTTTGGTTCCCGACAGGCCGATTTCTCATGAAAGACCCTAAAGTCTTGGTCCTCCAACATAATTCATAGGTATCATCTTGTCGGCCATACGTGCATGATAAATTTGAGGATGAAATTTTCATAGAGTACGCTTAGGATTGGGAGGAGGTAGTACATAGGATTGGCAATGCTAACATGACTAGGTTCAAGGATATGAGTATGGATGAACAAGTGGATATAATAGAGCATTTGGATTAAGAGTCCCTCAAAGTTTAGGAAGAGATCAAAGCGACAGAGACTACAGAGGCAAAAAGAAGAGGATTGTTCTTGCTAGAAGGGGCACAAAGAATCATTTATCAGTTGTAGAATGACCTTGATCTTGAAGAGATGTTTTGGATTCTTGATTATGACCCAATAGAAAGGAAAGGAGATCCAAGTGGTCTAGAGCTAATACAACTTGAAGAAATCACTGGGCCAGAAAATCCTTAAGTTCCACCACCACATATCAGATCACTGGGAGGAATTTCAACCCAGCCTAAGATAGTAAGGACACGAGGTAGGAAAATTATATCAAACCCCTTTTTCGACTTAATAACCATCTATGATGATGAGGAGAGTTTGAAGGTGTCCCTGGTGACTCCAGTACATATTACATAGGAAAATGAACCTGCGAGAGAATCTACCCCAGGTCTCGATGCTCCAATACAAATCCTTTTGCAGAGCGACCATGAGGTTGAAAGTGACTTACACACTGAGTTACTTGACTTACCGAGAACACCAATGGACATCAATAGGGATGAGTTGGGATTGGGAGGTCAGAAGGAGGAAGTTCCACGGCAAGAAATCGACACATCGCCAGTCGATTACCAAGTAAGTATCAAACCTATCCCTTACTCTTCAATTTTGGATGAGGCCTCACCAGCTAATGCAAAACAAACGGAGGTTGAGCCATCGGGACATATGGAATAATTTCAAGAACCCATCCTATAATAGGTACACACAGTCGGGAGCCTGGGAAATACTCTAACCTGGGTAGAACAAAAAATCCTCGAACCCATTTATGAAGTCATCGATATACAAGGGATCGCCTATGACCGAAAGAGAAAATCCATCATGGAGAGAACCACTAAGAAGAGGAGGCTTGCATTGGATAGTTCGATTCTCATCATGACAGAGGAGAAGCTTCTCAACATGGAGCATGAAAAGACGTCTGAGCTTATCGGCGTAGGGATAGCTATCACTAGTGCCACATTGGACAAAGAAAGAAGAGGTGAAAAGGAGTTGGCTGCTGCACTTAACGAGTTGGACCATCTGCGCCATTTGGAAAAATACTATCAAGACTCCACATAGGCCACGATGTTTTTGATAAGTGAGTTCCAAGATGCCTATGCCAAATTCATGAATGAACGACACCTTTTTTAGTGCAGGTATATCCATCTTCTAAGAAAACACCCTTATGCTTCTAGCGACCTACAAGTACATGGAAAGGTGTTATGAGAAGGCTCACCAAGCAGTAGAAAGGATTGATTAAATCAGAACAGCTCAAAAGGGTTGAGACGTTGTTACAGAGAAATCCCCTTGCAGAAACATGGATTCTCTCTTGGATACTAGAACGCTATAACCAAGACAAAAAAGTGTTATTGTGGACACTAAATTTCCTTTTCATGAAGCTAAACTATCCAAAGAAGAAGAAGGAAGAAGAGTAAATACCTTTTTACCAACATTTTTCCTTGCTTGATCCATGTTGACCTTGATCTCCAAGTTCTTCAGAAGGTCCTACAATACAACGAGCAACAAAAATGAGACATACTTCCTACTCTACCATGATTATCTTCATAATGGATCTATTAAAGAAACAAGTTCATGAAATGTGCACAAACTTTAAAGGAAACATGCCAAGCATAGATTTATATTAATGAAAACAAAGTGAGATGCTTATAGCCATGGATGTAGGTGCAGTAGCTTCACCAATATCTCTTTGTCCAGACCCTTACTCAAATAATCCACATAGAATGTTGATTCTTCAATGATATATCCCTTATGAGATCATAAGTTTTATGCTTCACAATTTCTCTATATCAATACCACTCATGAGATCATAAGTTTGGTATCTCTCAATCTCTATATGTTTTTCACCATGAGAAGACCTCCTTATATAAGCTTGGAGAAACCTAACCACTTGAGAAATCTTTGGAATAAGTTGAGGATTTCTCTCCTTCAGTTGTAGATCTTCCCTAAGATCATGGCTTGACCTTGGATTTGAATCCAACCAACTTCAAAGATTGAGGGGATTCTTCCCTTCTTTATATCAACAAGCCAGAATTCACTCAAAAAGGGCAGTGCTCCCCCAAAAGGGTGCATAGAGCATTTCAACACTACCCCAAAGAAGGCTAGGGAGAGTCGATGCTCCCTGACAGTGGGTAAGGGTGTGTTTCCTTCCAAAAATCACTTTTGAGTGGTTTTCTTCATGGAAAATGCTTTGTACTCTTCATCAAAGGATTTCTCTTCCTAAAACCAATATTTGAGGGTGTCTTAAGTGTCCCTGTGATGTCGTTAGAAGCACGAAGTAGGCAATATGGAAGTATGATGTTTGCGACACTTGTGGTCATGATGTGACACTTGCGGACAAGATGCGACACTTACAACACTTGTAATGATGACACTTGTGACACTATTGAAGTGAGTACTTTTGATGTGTAACAGATTTCCCCCCAAAGTGCGAAGTTAGAATATGAGAAATGATGACTGAAGTACTTTGTAGACTTTTTAAAGAAAGGGTAAGGACTCAGAGAACCTGATAGAAGCTGAAAACAATGATCAAACAAATATTATGAGATGTTTCAAACACAAGGCAGACATACCTATGCTTGAGTGATAAAGACTTTCAAGGTATGGCTGCCATAAAATACACTACGGATCCATAATTATATTGACAAAAAGGTATAGCCACTGAAGATACAATGTGGATCTATACTCCTATGACCTGAATTGATCGKAGCCACAAAGAATGCAYAGTGGATCTAGACAACAAGACATAGCCATGGACCAATATAAAGTGGATCTATGTGACAGTATATGTGTCAATGTTCAAAAKAAACTCTGTTGCAACCTGRGAAAAGTATATATAAGAGTGATGACTCAACCCAGGGTCTTCTTACCAATCCTGATGTAGTACGAATCTAACCATGTGAATAGATGTCCTGATGTCRAACATGGTAGAAACTACTTGATTATCAGTCAAGGTGGTAAACAGTTAACAAGCGCGAGGGAGATCACCATTGATGTCAATGATTCCCAAGGTACTCTAGTGCATTCCAACAAATGTGAATGGATGAGCTAAAGTGGAACATCCATTGAATCATCTAATCAGAATTCAATGATGTAAACCCATTATCAAATGTGAGGAGGCCTATCATTGAGGCATGCAGGTCCCAAGGTACTAACTGGTTTCTAAGTCTAGCTCCTGGATAATGTGCTGAAGTCAATAGGAACAGACTCGTCGAAGGAGGGCCTTGGTGTATCACCCATCAACAACATGAAACTGACACAGAGATTTAATTGGTGGATCAAATGAACATGGACTGACAAAGGTGTTTGAAACAGAAATTTTTTTATGGTTGACTCTCGAGGCAGATACTTCCCTTGAACACTAAGGCACAACAGTAGAAACATGACATGGACAAAAACATGATGATGTAGTGGATACTATGACTTTCATCGGGTGAACCAAAGGAGTAAAGAAACTCATAGGATTGGTTTAGTGCAGAGGTTTGGCTGATAAAAATGAATGCAAATATAAAATGTCATGCTCAAGGGCTAATGTAAGAATTATTGGTAATGTTCTCAAAAAATTCTTGGCTTACTTCCTTCAATTTTTCCCCCATCCAGATAGACGAGTACCTTTGTTTAATTTAGTGATCTCGAGGAGGGTAACACATGCTCGATATAAGTCAACTTTGGTAAGTCCCTCTTCCTTTGTTTAATGAACTGAAATAAGTAAGGGTTTGGTCCCATATGTTCCCTTCAATGTATGATTGTTTAACGAGTCCAAAGAAGGTAAACTTGGTGATTTTTCATGTTTAGAGAGTCTAAAAAGAACTTAAAGAGGACTCCAGTGTTGTCCTTTTTCATAAAGTTAGTCTCACAAGGCCGAAAAAGAGATA
Source organism: Picea glauca (assembly GCA_000966675.3). Taxonomy (NCBI): domain Eukaryota; kingdom Viridiplantae; phylum Streptophyta; class Pinopsida; order Pinales; family Pinaceae; genus Picea; species Picea glauca. The sequence continues at coordinate 8,736 of JZKD02S1875972.1, read as the reverse complement.
AATTATCACTTGAAATATTCCCTTTCAAACCTTTTAACGAGTGGGAAAGGAAGCAAGATCACTAGGAAATCTTTTCACATTTAGAGAGTTTGAAAAGAGCTTAAAGGAGACTCCAGGGGGTTCCTTTTTTGTATAAACTTTACGATTCCGAAAAATTGATAAAAGTATACTCAGTTACATTCTCATGTATTTACGAGCAAGAGAAGTGTTTGCACTCTTCTCGTCACTGTATGAGCAAAAAGTGAGTGCTTACATGCCCAGTTGGGCTCTGCTAGGCATGACAGTTGTATGGTAAAAGGTTAGAAAGAAAACAACAAAGCTATTAACAAGAATTAAACAAAAACTA
>JZKD02S1875960.1:592493-606361 GCA_000966675.3 Picea glauca | reverse complement strand
ATTTACATTAAACATGTATTTTTATAAAATATAGATATTAATTTTTAAGTGCATTATTAAATCATATACAAAACATAAATTAAGATGAAATTATAATTAGGTTTATGATTATATTTAAAAATATTAAAATAAAAGTCAAGAAATATAAAGGATAAGTACATTAGATATTAGTAAATTTTAGATTTAAAATATTGAAATAAATAATTATACACATTAAATATGTACTTTTATAAAGTATGGACATGAGATTTTATAAAGTATGTATGGCTTCCTCATTCTATATTTAGTCACTTTTTGGATCGCGGGTTCCTGAGCTGATGGATTCAAAATTGAGCTTATATTGTTCCATGTCCTCCAAACAGCACACGAAATTCTGCGATATACAAATTGACAGGCAGACTTCCGGGCTAACGGGCTCAAGATTGCGATTATTGATGGATGGTGATCCCTATCAACTATCTAACATTATCTAAAAACATTATTTCCAAATATTAAATTATTAATATTAAATATTGATATTATACAATTTAATTACATAAAATTATTAAAGGATGTTAAATCTCTTATTTTAAAAAAATTAAAGTAAACTAAACAAAGTTTTTTTAAATTCTATATTTAAAAATATTAAAGTAAATAATCATTTACATTAAACATGTATTTCTATAAAATATAGATATTAATTCTTAATTGCATTATTGAATCATATACTAAATATAAAATAAAATAAAATGAAATTATAATTAGGTTTATGATTATATTTAAAAATATTAAAATAAAAGTCAAGAAATCTAAAGGATAAGTACGTTAGATATTACTAAATTTAAAATTTAAAATATTGAAATAAATAATTATACACATTAAATATGTACTTTTATAAAGTATGGACATGAGATTTTATAAAGCATACATTCTGGATTCATCATTCCATCTCAACCCTGCAAAGTGCAAGAACAGGTCTAACTGCCCAAATTCACTACAGACAAGATTGTATCTAAAAATCGGAGGAAAATGTATTGTAACACACATGTTAAGTAAACATTTAAGGCTGTTATGCTTGTTAGGTAAACATTTAAGGTTGTCAGAACCGTCCAAGGGCCTCGCGTTGTGTAAACATTTAAGAAAGAATGCATGTCGTAGACCTGTTTACGTACGTTAAGTACTTAATAATAATAAATAATATTAATAATAATAGAAATAGTACAACAAACATAAAAATATTTATAATTAACGAAACTTAGGATAAATTTAGTTGGCAGAAAATGCTAAGACAAGCATTCAAACTAATGTTAGCATTAATCCACCTTCGAGCAATGCATAAGAAAATATGTGTGTGTTGATCTTGGATTAAAACATGATTAAAACATTGGGAATAGCAAAGCCGACAATAAGACTTTGAATCTATTCTCCAATGAAATGATGACATATAACATTTTTTTATTATATAAAAATTAATGTTTTTAGTTCTATAATACGAACAATAGAAATGGTGCGAAATTTTATAGTCAAAAAGCATATTAATATGAAGTCAAAGAATTATCAATTGCTATAGTTCCTCTACGTTTTCGGAGGAACTAATAACACCATTAAAAAAACACTTCCCATCCTTCTTTATCCATAAAAAATTATTTTCTCTTGTTTATAAAAAAAATATTAAACAAAACCACTAATATTAAATGTTTTCCTGTTAATTTACAAAATTCACCACGTGAATGTGTACTCAAAGTCACACAACATTATGATTAAAAGAACGCATAGAAGCGTCTACCACATAAAATATTATATGGCATGCCCCCTCGAAGGTTGTTAACGTATTATATTCATGTTCTTATTTTCTCAATTTTATTGGCACTTGGTTTACTCACTCCATATTCTTACTATCTATTAAATTATGTTGCGGACAATACTGTAATCATGTTATATGAGACATCATGGGGTATGTTTAGAAGTTGCACATTAACTATGGAAGATCTCTCTTTTGGAAACAACTGGCAGATAGCGGATTGTTCTCTGTTCCGAATCTTATTCTTGGTGGGGACCTCAATTTTACTTTGTCAGCCGATGAGCACTGAGGTGTTTCGAGCTCACAGGGCACTTTAGATTCTACTTTCAGCGCGCTCTTTACTGCAAATAACTTAATCGATGTCAAACCTCACAATCTTGCTCCTACTTGGAGGAATGGACGCTCTGGACATGATGCCATTGCGAGACGACTGGACCGTTTTTTTGTGGTCGAGGCTTTCCTGTCTACATCGATTTTCCCTTTGTCGTGGGTGGAATTCCCTTTTGTTTCGGACCATGCTCCGGTCCTTGTCCAGCTTCTGCCCCCAACGCTGCATAGATCGACTCCTTTTAAGTTTAATTATCATTGGCTTTCCTCTGAAGACTACTCGGTTTTGGTCCACACGATCTGGACGGATCAAAGATTCCTGGCTGAAGTCGACCCTCAGAGGCGATTAGTCTGGAAGTTAAAATTTCTCAAAGCAAAAACAAAGTCGTGGTATCATGACCGTATAGCAACTGAAAAATCACTTTTAATCCAGCTCGAGGCAGAGATTACTGAGCTCATTCACTCATCGACTACTTCCGATTTGACTATTGAGAAGGCAGCTCGACTTAAGATTTTAGAATCTAACAGGGCCTCCATTTTGAGTAATGAAGAAAAAGCTTGGAGATTACGTAGTCGGGCCACATGGCTGAAAAGCGGTGATAAAAATTCAAAGTTTTTCCATAATGTGGCTAGTTTTAACAGGTGCAAAAAGACCATTTGGTCTATAGACAACGCGGGGGCGGGTACCATTCGTGGACAAGAAGCGATTAAGAATGAGGTTGTGGGGCATTACAATCAACTTTTTAAATCCACAAACAGCCACTATCTCCCAGAAAAGGCCACTACAGCAGGTTTGTTTCCAAAATTCATCTCTTCAAAAGCTGCTACAGACCTTTACAAACCTGTATCTCTTACAGAACTAAAAGATATTCTGATTCACTTTAAAAGAGAAAGAAGCCCGGGGCCGAATGGCTGGACTTCAGAATTTTTCCTCTTCTTCTTTGATTTGGTCAGCTTGGATCTTCTACAGATGGTGGAGGACTCTCATCTAAAAGGTAAGATCTCGGGAAGCTTAAATGCAACATTCCTGGTCCTGATTCCAAAATTTAAGCTCCCGCTCTCCTTCAATGACTTTCGTCCTATCTCACTTTGCAACCTTGTCTACAAGCTAATCTCAAAGGTCATCTCCAACCGCATCAAACCTTTTCTTGGCAGGAGCCTTTCAGCGGAACAACTTGGATTCTTAAAGGGCAGAAGAATCCAGGATGCAATTGGTGCTGCCCATGAATGCATCCACAGTATCAAAAAACATAATTTAAAAGCATTGATTTTTGAAATTGGATCTTAAGCGAGCCTTCGACAGCATCGACTGGGATTTTCTGAGGCTAGTGTTACATGCTGTGGGTTTTGGAGAAAAGTTTACAAATTGGATCCTTGCTTGTGTCACAAGTGCAAATTTCGTTGTCTTAATCAATGGGGAGTCAACGAACTTCTTTAAAAGTGAGAGGGGCCTTCGTCAGGGATGCCCACTCTCCCCCTATCTCTTTATTTTGATCATGGAAGGCCTTAGTCTCCTTCTCACCAAAAGTTTCAATGAGCAAAAATTCTATGGCATTAAAGTTTCAAAGCTCATAAAGATCTTCCACCTCATGTTCATTGACGACGTTCTTCTCTTGTCAAATGCTGATCCGGAGGAGTGGTCAGCTATTCAGGATGTGCTTCGTGTTTTTTGTTCTGCTTCAGGTCTGTCCATCAATCTCTCCAAATCCTCAGCTTACCACTGGGGACTATTGGAACCCGAATTATTTGTTTTCAAAGAGTCCTTGCCTTACTCTTTTTTCGATCTGAGGGAGGGTTTCAGTTATCTTGGTTTTCAGCTCAAACTGGGAGCCTACACCCCGGCTGATTGGCTTTGGCTGGTGAATCTTTTTGAAAGACAAATTTCCTTCTGGTGTAAAAAATGGCTCTCTGTAGGAGGCCGACTGATATTGATAAAATCTGTCTTGGAAGGCTTAGCAGTATACTGGATGACTTTAGTAAAAGTCCCAAAAAAGATTCTTAACACTTTCTGGCATCTTGCTTCAAACTTCCTATGGAACGGTCATAAAAAAAAACAAAGCTTTCATCTTTGTAATTGGGCGACCTTGACTACTTCAAAAAAGGCAGGTGGCTGGGGGCTTAGAAATTTAGCCACTTTCAACTCTACCCTCCTGGCAAATTCCTTTTGGAGGGCCGTAAATCTTGATAGTATCTGGCACCGGATATTAATTGATAAATATATGGGATCCTCAAACCTTGTTGACTGGATTCGAAAGCCTTCCTTGCAGCAAAAGTGGGCCTCCACTTTCTAGAAGGGACTGGTCACCTCGTCCCCTATCATTCTTCACTGGATTCGATGGAAGCCGGGCAACGGCACTGAGATTAGATTGGGTCGGGATCAGATCATGGGATTGGACGAGGGCTCGCTCTTTCCTTCAGCTTTGTGCCAGAAACTCAACTCTTTAAATTATTTCAACCTTGCTCAGGTTAGAACGTCGACTTTCACCCCCGCCTGGCCAGATAATTGGTTAAAGAGCAGTAATCTGGCTCTTGTTGGACCGTGGGCTTCTGACTGGAATCGTTTTACTTCTGATCTTAAAAGGGTGGGCATTTCCCTCATTAATGAACCTGACTCTCTCTGGTGGACGGGAGGGGATGCTTCGGGTCTCCACTCTGTTAAAAATATTTATGAGGCTCTCATTTCTCTTCATGGACCTGGCTCCGATCCATCATGGTTCAATCAGATCTGGCGATGGCAGGTCCCTCTCAAGTATAAATTGTTTGTTTGGCTGGCAGGTAAAGAAAATATCCTTACATGGGATATGCTTCACAGGAGAGGATGGGAGGGACCTGGTTTTTTCTCCCTCTGTCGGCATGCTCAGGAAGACATTCATCATCTCTTGATTCATTGTGTTTTTTCGAGGAAGGTTTGGCACCTATTGTTCTTGCACTACAACCTCCCTTCGTCCTGGCGCGGGCCTACAGTTTTAGCTTGCTTCATCGAGTGGCTATCAAACCGTGCCCTCCCGATCGGCCTTGCTACCCTTGTCTGCTGGAACCTTTGGATTGAAAGGAACTTTGCTTTGTTCGAAGGCAGGGCACCTTCCATTAAAGCAGTAACTTACAGAGTTATTGCCTCTTTTAACTGGCAGCCATCGTCTGTAAAGCCGTTTATTCAAAAATATTTCGACCTGAGCTTGCCTGAGGGATTCACCCTCGCCTGTTTTGATGGTGTTGCCCTGTCTTCTGGTCGTTGCTGCAGGGATGGGGGCTTTTTTAAAACACACCAGTCAAGAATAACCAAATGGTTTCTCAACTGTGGTCCAGGATCTAATACCAAAGCGGAGCTCTTGGGTCTTTGGGCTTCCCTCTCGCTGGCTTCCTCCTGGTCCATCTCTCATCTATTGGTCCGGGGGGATTCGAGCGTCGTCATCAACTGGATAAAACAAACTTCAGAGCTTCACACTGCCCAGATTGAAGGCTGGAAAAAAAAGGCGCTTGACCTCTCTAATAGATTCACAAAGATTGACTTCCAGCATCTTCCTAGATCCTTCAATCGTGAAGCAGATTCGCTCTCAAAAAGGGCACTGTCCGAGAAGGCAGGGCAACTCACGATATTCCATTGTGAAAATGGAATCGAGAGTCCTGCAACTATCCTCGGCATTTTCTAATTCTGGTCTTCTTCCTTTCTTCTGCGTTTTCTTTTGACCGTCATATATCTTTTCTTCAGGTATCTTCTAATCACATCTCAGACACATTTTTTTTTCTACAGACCGTGGGTGGATAGTATTCTGGATGCGGGGCAGTTATTCTCTCCATTTTCCTGTTCCGATTGTATGTTTCTATCTCTCTGCTGGTGCACCGATTACCGTTTCAACGGATGCAGATCTGTCATTGTAAAATGATTTTATACTTTTATAAAATTGAGTAATGTTTTCATGGAAAAAAAAAAAAACTATGGAAGACATTAAGTGATATCGGGTGGTCGGTGCAGAGGAATTGGTATTAGTTTTAAACGAAATATTAAATTATATTATGTTTGGAGTTTTCGGTTTGTCCTCAGCTTGTATGAGTAGCGTATTATGAGCATCAAAATTAGCATTTTAATAAATATAATAAATGATTTTATTATTGAATTTATTACCATTTAATATGAAGAAAATGTGTGATGATTTTTATGTTTAACATAAAATTAATACACATCACTTTTAAAAAATTATAAAATATTAAATAAAAAATATACAATGTTAACGCTTTTAAAAAAATTATAAAATATACAATGTCAATTTTAATTTTAATAGGTTGTAAGGTAGAATATTCATGGGTTGCACTTTTTCATTGGGAAGGGACGTGATTTCATCTTGTAAATGAAACTCTTTCAACTCTAGGAAAGATGTGTCAATCTAAGAAACATGCCAATTCCACTAAAGTCCCCTATTATGTGTCCACACACCACCCCAGTGTGATAATATCAACACTTATGGCATGCCAATTCCACTAAAGTCCCTTATTATGTGTTCACACACCACTCAAGTGTGATAATATCAACACTTGAAATGGCTTAACCTAGTTCTTAACACCTATGTTAGATGTGTTTTTCAAGTAAATACTTATCATTATTAATGGTATTTCAACTTTATTTAGTTAATCCTAGTTTCATTTTAATGTCCTTGGAGAATTTACTCTCCAGACCTACACCAAGGCCCTACCACTTACATTATTATTGGTTTTCTAGAAAAATAAACAAGTCTAGTTGCTTTTAAGTATGCATTTCTTTTAATATGTTGTTTTCACTGGAGAGTAGCAGAATGATACTCAAATGATGTTTGTAAGACTCAAGGACATTGAAAAAAATAAAGAAAATGATAAATGAAAGTAAACATTATGTTGTTCTTTCAACAGAAATGGTGCAATCCTTCAAACAACCTTGAATCCAAACAAGATGACAAGATCAATCTACACCATGAATGTAATGAAAAAATTATTTTCAAGTTCTTAAAATGTAGCATACGAACTATTAGCACCAATATTGTTTTGAGGGCCTGGCCATCATCCAACATCTCCAAGGGTCAGTTTCAAAAGGAAGCTTTATCATTTCTTATCTTCATTTCCATTTGAAACTGTGTGTTGCAAACTTGATTGTGCGCTTCAAACTTATCTGCCCGATGCAAACTCAAATGCACGATGCAAACTTCATTGTGCCCTGCAAACTCAATTGTGCACTGCAAACTTCACTGCGCGCTGCAAACTTGATTGTGCGCTGCAAACTTCACTGCGTGCTGGTACACAACAAAATCATATTTTCATCATAACTTTTAAATGCATATCTGGGTTCTTCTGAAGTTTTGTGTGGAGATGAATCATAATATCATTGACGTGCTAACGAAAAATCAGTCTGATCTAATTCGTCATTTGGGAGAAAATTTGAAATCATCACCTACATGAAAGTTTGCAGCGAATCCTGAAATTGTGCTGCAAACTCTAACAGTCTGATAAATACGAACTGTAGGAGGGTTTCCACCTATCTGAGGAGGTTCGAATGGGTTCTTAGAGACCAGTTAGACACCAAGGGACATGTGTACCTAAGATTCAGCTCCACTAAATCTCCATGCAATGAGTTGGCTGCAGTTGCATTTATTCTAAAAGATAGCTTCCAAGAATCAAGGAATTAGTTGGATTGTATGTTTGCCACATATCTCTAAGACATAGAATCCAATGCATGGAGTAGGTTGCGACCTCCTAGAGATATTATTGATGCAATTTTCTATTTAATGAGTGATAGGACTGCAAATAGGGACTAGAGTGTTAGGGGAGAGCTTGAAGTAGTTTAGTTGTGTATGTTGATTTGTAAGCCTGTTGGGCATATCAGAATATAAAATTTATTCCATTAGAGATTCATGAGAGTTATTACTATCATATTGTGGTTTCTTTGTTTTACATTTTACATTTGCATCTTTCTTGAGTGAATTTAAGACATTGAGGATCAATGGTTGTTCATGGGTAGGAGATTCATGAGCGGCAAAGGATTTGCGGTGATTTCCTTCTTTCATGATTTATGTTCAAGTATTTTTTTTATTCATTTTGCAAAGAGGATCATTCCTTGATGAATATTTCTTCTTAGTGTTATCTACTTCATTCTTATGTTCATCATTATATATCCATTTTATCTGGTAGGAAGCATGATTGCCTTTGATCTGTAGAATGTTATGACTCTGTGCCCAATTGAATGTCTCTGCAGACAGTATGTTTCTCTCTTTCTTGTTCTTTCTTGCTAATCCACCAACCATAAAATTGATTTAATTATTCAAATTCTGATGGGTATTAGGCGTATTCTTAAAGAAGTCTAAGAACAACTTCTAGTGCTAACATAAACCATAACAAATTGAAAATGTAGTTTTAAAACAAACTCTACCCAAAAAATTCCTAAAAGAGAAAATGATTTTTGGGATTTTAAAATTTTTTCACCTAATATGCAATGACTGATACCTATTGATCTAAAAGATGGTCTTGTGGTCTTTAAGATAACATCATGAGGATAGAACCCCCTTGAATTTTTAAAGAGGTGGTACTCCTCTACTTTCAATTTGCATGCAAAAAATATGAACAATGCTTGAGAAGGACCATGCTTATTTAAAATAAATATTCACATGCAAAGCATACATGAGATTGGACCAGGTAACTTTTAAAAGAAAATTTTTACAATATATTACAAAATTCATAAATTGATAAAATATAAAGATAGACAGAGTGACATTTCCATCACAACATTCAACAAATCATAACACAATATCCAAGAAAGGAAACAAGAAAATATGGACTGCATAGTAGCACAGAACTTTAAATGATATTTTCATTAGGCATAAAAAATATTATTATAGATACACTTTTGGAATCTTAAGCTTGAAAACAAAGTCTCTAAGATTACAATAATGTAATATCCCAAAATAGTTCTTTGGGAACCTTTTAAAAAATAATTGGTGTGTCTTTAAATACAAAGCAAATGTCTTGAAAATAATATTTGTCTTTGTTCTTCAAACAAGATTGGGATGTGACTCTCGTGGACCATAAAATGAAAAGAACTAGAAGACAGAACAAGAACAATCAAGTATCAACCTTGGTTTCACAAATAAATGAGAAATGGAAGGCAATGTGACAAATGATTGTAGAAGAATGAAAAGAAGTGGAAAAAAGATTGATGTTTGACTCACTGTGATGGAACGTTTTTTTGAACCCTCAACTTGCTTAGAGGTTGTAATATCCCCAAATAGGATATGCTAGAATATTAATGTTTGTTGTCCAAATCTATGGTTATTACCTTTGTTTTTAGGACATAGATTCTTTTGGCAAATTTTGACAAACACTTTCCATGTATAATTTGTATTTATAGACATTTCGTCAAATATATGGCATGCAAATTAAACACACCAAAACAAAAGAGATAGCATTGGGATCTTTATTATGAATGAAGTTTGAAATACAATCACAAATGATCTTTAATGGTTGTCATAACAATTGCAATGAAAACAGTAAACACTACCAAACTCAAGCCAAAACCTAGATAATGAGGCATATGAATCCTAGGAGTTGTTTCCCACTGTTAAAATATATTCCCAACACCTTGTTTCCTTCTCCAATATCCTCTTCCCAGATGCTATGGCATTCGACCCCCTTCTCTACTGAATTCCCAAGTTCCCTTTCCCTATCCCTTAGCCTGTAAAATATCCATGCGGCCCTTCCCCTATTTTTTGTTGTGCAATGGAGGTCTCAACCCTCCTCACACTCACTTGATTCTGAATTTTGGGCTCTTGGCCCTCCTACTAATCTCGTGACCCAACAAACCAGAGTCTATGACCCTCTCCTAGTCCACATTGCACCTCAAAGGGACTAAATCCCTACTCTAGTGCCTTACAACACCCTTCTCACCACGATCCAGCAAGTAGGGAGAGTTTCGGCCCTCCTAGACCCTCTAGAAAACTACCACATCCTCCATCAAGCCCCTTTTTGTTGCAAACAATATCCACAACCTACCAAAAAAAATAAATGGGCCTGCACAACAAGATAAATAAGTCCTCGAAACAAGCCTACGATATCCAAAAACAAATCACTACAGGAATAACTTAAGACAAACAATCAAAGGAAGCTTCAGTGAAAAGCCTAGGTGGACCCCCCTTTTGGTCTAGCGAGGGTGGATATTTCACCACCAAAACCAAATTGAAGTGTGGAAGGGTTTTGTCAAAACCCCAACGAAAAATTGGCTCTCGAGAGAACTCCCAATAAGAGATCAAATCATAATGAGGAAGGTGAAGTGCTACCCTTCCTTTATACTTCTTTGAACCCCCTTCTAGATATTTCCTCCCTTTGACCAAATCCACGTGAAGATTTAATTCACTTTATAACCCTTTTAAAACCTCTTTTAATGTCAAAAAGCTATTAATTGGCTTCTAGGACATTCCGAGGCTTCAGAAATCCCTTTCTCATTATCCCAACCTTTAGACCCTTTCATTCTGGTTCCAATGGGCTATTACACTAAGGTATTCCCTTAGATAATATGATCCAAATAATACCTTTAGTGTATTTAATTAAAATATGCTCAATAACAACCCAAAATTACAGAAATCATCGAAATGCCACAAAACCTATAGCGAATTGTTCGGAGATGATCCTGATGATGAAATATGGTGAATGGACTAGTTTGAGGCCCATATAAATCCTCCAAATTTCATGAGCTCACTATTATCCTCATTTTACTCCTCTGGTCAGGCTGACATAAACTCATAAGGTTGCCTCTGATTACAGGGTAGGGGAATCCAAAAATGGGGACATTACATTCCTCCCTTCCCAAATAGTGTTTGTCCTCAAGCAATTCCATAACAACTTAGCACTCCATCGACTGATCTAGACTGAAACTAACAATGATACCAGGGTCCCAAACCACCTTGGAATATTTGAAGCATCCTTCGCTCTATGCATGATCCAAAAATGTGCTGACATAAGAGGCCTCCTCAATATTGTCATTAAGTAGAAAAACTCCATACTGCAACAACTCGATCAACCCCTCAAGGAACTTCTCTACTAGGGAACAATATCTTGAAATAAAAAACTGACCCCTGCCTCTATGTAAACTATTGAGTAGTCTAATACTAGAATCCTAGGGTCCCAAGCTAATCTCATAAAGGAACCACCATGTTGACACTACGCCACTATGATCATAATTTCCTGACCGTCGTGCTCAATCTACATCCTCCTCTTTCAAAACTCCAAGTTGAGATTATTGTAATGGATGAACCTAATACCATGAATAGTAGCCTGCACAAGCACCCATGTGAAGTCATGACCTACAGATCCACTTCCATGCTCGATCTCAAATACCAAAAAATAATTTTTTTCTTGATCACTAGCTATGACTCTGAGTTTCTCTCTACTGGATATCTCTATCACCTTTCTTCCCCAAACACCAAAGACATCATCGAAAAGTGAATGAAATTTGATGAATTTTCAATTGATGCACACCTACTATCTTCTCCCTGCACCCTCGATAAACATGTGATGCAATCGATCAACATGCTCTCCCTCTCTCGCTCAGAAATGGGCAAGGGTTGCATCAACCCTGCTAGATGAGTGTGCTCTGACTTGTATTATTGATTAGTTGTACACTCCTCCATATCTCCCAACATATTATCTACAAAGTCCCTCCATGTGAACCTCTCTTGGACCTGCCTGCAAGTGATAAAGTCACCAGGGTCCCAAACTTCCATGTATGATGGGAAGCACCCTCTACTCTTAGCATCGATCTGCAAGGTGCTAACACGAGAATCTATTTGACTGCCCCTAATAAGCTATGAAATCATAGGCTGCACAAACTTGGCCAACTCCTTGGAAGACCACTCCTCTAAGCAAAAAATCACAAGTATCCCAAGATTAAACTCCATAAGGTAAAAATTGTTCATATCATTTGTACCACCTTCTGATCTATCAAACACTGGAGTCCCAAGGTCCCAATCTAATTTCTTAGAGGAACCATCATGTTGGCACTGCACTCCACTGATCATAATCATCTGACTACCATACTCAGACTATGATCTCCTCTCATTGGCCCATAAGATAAAATGCCTAAAAGTATGGAACTCGCTACCCTGGATCAAGTCTCACCAAAACATATCAGTGACGTCAAATTCTTCCAACCTACAGATCGAATCGGGCCTAGGTATCATGAGGGAAAATATATATTTCCAAAGCTCAACAACTTCTCTCACAACAACCCCACAATGACGCAGTCCAATCACTGACACGATCATGTCGATCATCCTCATCATTCGAAGAATTATATCACTCCGATGAATGCTAGAATCCCAACAACTTGGAAGTCTACCACTCCCAATGCATGTTGAAATCTCTATGAACTTATCCAACATAGTATGGATATCCTCATGTGCACTCTGTGCACTAATCACATGGCCCCAGTGAAAGACCTATGTCATGGAAATAATGCACCCTATCTCATCCAACTAGCTCCAATGATCCTCTCATGCCCTATTGTATATATTGATGGAATCAAATAACAACAATATATGCTTCTACCACTACCTGCAAGATCGGAAAGTGACTAGTGTGTTAGTCAACCCTAAGGGTATAACCACGATATCATAATGATGTTTGGAAGCATATATGTGCCTATCCTACCCCTAATCCTCATATGATGATATCTCATATGTAGACTTATCATGAAGGGATATGATGACCCTTGAGGCTCACCCATCCACTCACCAATCATGAGTAACCTCAACTCAATGGTATGTTTGAGGACTCTGTCAGGAGGTCTCCCTGGAAGAAACACCCCACAACTCCATTGCACACTTACAATTGCTAATGAATACCTTTGGACATTGCTTTTGATCATTGAATCGTCATGTACCAACATGTATTCTATAGGAACTACTATATCCATCATTCTATTGATGACGCCTGAACTTGCATCCCAAAGTGTGACCATGTATGTCATGTACCTGTCCAGCCAACATATGGATGCATATACTTCCCTACAACCTGGTCCACAAGGGATGTGCTCAACTATCTCCTCTATAGCTAAGCATTGAGCCTTTAGTGGATTCTCCAAGATAAGTGGCCCACATTGCAAAACAGGTGCATGGTCAAAACCATATGTGTCAAAGCTCTCCTCACACACACATAACTTAGAATTATCCTCATGTAGGATCGTCACAAGAGGCTCCTCCCTCAAATCATGAGTGTCTCTCATGCCCCCATGTGTCGTTACTACCAAGATGATGGAATCTTTGTTTTTGTCAATGAACAAGAGTGTGCCAAACTCATATGGTATCAAATCTCCTCAAACTCACTTTACTTGTCTTCAATGAACTTAAGAGCAAGGTATTTATTGTTGATTAAGGTCGGTTGGCATTGATGTCAACCCTTGAAGAAAGCCCTGCATCACAAAGTTTTGGGTAATGGACCCAATATTTTTTTATGTAAATATGACTCATTATTGTCTTATCATGGTTGATAAGAAGTAAATATGGATGAACTCCAAAGTGGTCCCCTTATGGTGAAATCCCTCATGGGAAGATGCTTTGCAGAGTAAGAGAACCCATGCTTAATTGTGTAATAATGAGATGAAGGACAATGAATTTGTCAGGTAAACTATCCAAGATGGATAGTTCTTGTCATTCCATTTCTAGTGGTATGTGGAACGTCACATAACTCCTCATGGTTAGAGAGTTATGGCCATGAGAAGTTGGAGACCCCAGGTTTGGGTAATGGACCCAAG
>JZKD02S1875960.1:551945-570104 GCA_000966675.3 Picea glauca | reverse complement strand
TCGACAATCCCAACTGTTTGACGACCTCTGTTGAGATGAGGTTCTTTTGGGTTCCGCTATCAACAATAAAATGCAGCGGGGTCACCTTCACCGACATCTGTGAATGAAAAAGGTGCTCCCCCTCTTCGGGATCTGTTGGTTCTTCCGGTTGAATTGTTGTGGTTGTGACAATAGTAGTGGGGTCCTCGTCAATGATCTATCCTTTACCAGTATTTTCCGAATCGGATTCTGAATCAAGGTTCACCTCCTTATCTTTGATCTCAGCCACCAATGACTATTTTGAGTGAAATTCATTGGTGTTGTGCCAGGGGATTTTGTGGAAATTGCACCATTTTATAGTGTCCTTCTTTGTCTTCCTGTGACCCTTCTTTTCCTGTGTCTTGGACTGGTTTTCAGGAGACTGTTTGTTAGGGTTGTCTTTGTCATACTTTGGTTGTTGCGGATTTATAGATCTGAAATCCCGTTTGTTTTGGTGCTTAAATTTCTGCTCGATTTTAACATCATATCGATAAGCATCATCAAGTGATGAGATGTCCAAAAAATCCATTTCAGTCTAGATGTATCTGTGTAGAGCCCCACGGTATTTCAGAACCAAATGTCGCTTGGAGTCTTTGATACCCATCTTGGTGCGTAAGGTATGGAAGGTATTGGTGAACTCTGAAACTGCTTGGCCCCTCTCTTGCCGCAGTGTGGTCCATCTCATGTACTGGTCCTCATAGTTTCCAACTGGGTAATACTGTTCCTTTACCGCATCCACAAAAAAATCCCAAGTGGGATCGACCCCATATATTTCAAACTCCTCTGTGGAACTCTGCTCCCAATAAGTTTCCCACGAATGTTTGACATGGGGGAGAGCTTTAAGGAGTGAGAAGGTGATATTTTCTTTGTCTGAAAATTTGTGAATAGACAAATAACCTTCTAGCGGATTTAACCTTTTGTCTAGGGCTTCTGCATCTATCTGTCCTTCAAATACATAATATCAAAATTAACTTGTACCTTGAAAGGCGAGGTGCCTCCAAAGTGGCCGCTTGATGACGATGTGCCTATTGCCAAATTTGCTAGAAAACTGTTTTGAGACAGTTGGAAAAGGTGGGTGGCCACCGATATCCACCTGGATCATACATCTTATTTATACTACAAAATGGGTTAAAAACCTTTACATTACGACTTCAAAACCCTAACCTTAACATGGCTAGGATTGTCCACATATGCACCAAATTTCTGCAAATCCTTCCACACGCTACTTCCTTTACCCTTTGTCGTGCTATTATTCCTTCTTTTCTGGTGTGAGTTTTTCCCTTTGGTATATGTTTCCTTGCTTACAGTGATTTATCCCAAAAATGCTTGCTCCAATAGTCAAATCAAGATGTTTGGTTGATTGAATTAGGAGCATCCTATCATATGACATCTCACAAAGAATGGTTATGTGAATATGAGAGATATGAAGGAGGATATGTGTTCTTGGGGGACAACTCGACAACCAAAATTGTTTAACATGTGTTGAGCACTCAACACACCCTCAAAATTTCTGAAATTTTGGGGTACCACTTTACTCTATTTTCATCCTTAGACTTTGAGTTTGCTTGATAATGACTTGATATAAGAATTTTTCTTCACTTTTTCTCAATTTTCATTGATTCCCGACCCTAAGTTGAATGATCGTCCAAAGGAAGAAATCCCAGATAGCTTCTATCCTGAGTGAAAGGGTTTAGGACTTAGTTATTTTGATTTTTTTTTTGAAAAACCTTTAATTTCCTTGATTTCCCCGACCCCTGACAGATGCTTTGTCCAAGCGTCGATGCACTAATCGAGAATTGACCATTTCCTTGTGCAAAATTCATGACAAACAGATAAACCTGTCGATCACCGATGTTCATCAGCCATCAACGCTCATCATGAAAATTTTCAAAACACTCAAGGGAAAGATAGTGTTACAAGGGAAAAACTCTCTATGGACAAGGGTAAACCACAACAGATAGGTATGACTGCAGAAATCAACTCAATTCCATTGTATTCTATATAAACTAATGTGCAAGATAAGAAAGAGGCCTACCTCGATCCAACATTTGATGATGTTCCACCATTGAGCCCTTCGACCCAAAGCTTTGTACCTGCAATAAGTTCTCAACAAACAAGAAAAGAAAGTATATAGTGATAATGTAAAGGGGTTAGCACATCATATAGCATAATCTATTAATAAACATTAGAAACATGCCCATGGATAATACTCATATATTTGCACGATACCAATAGGACGGGAAAGGAGTATTTCTATTAATAATTGATCAACAAAAGTGTCAACATTATAGACTTCCGTGTCGGCATGGTTCGAAACCAAGAAACCAAGTTCCTTCCAACTGGGTCTCCACCACTTCAATCCTCCACCAAAGGCAAGATCAAAAGAGAGATACAATGAGGTTCTTTCAACAATAGGGAAAGAGCTTGGGGGCTGAACACTGTGTTCAAACTTGAGGTACAAAGGGATGCAGACTCAATATGAAGTAATTTCTCCAGAGTAACTTTTCTTTCAAAGTTGAATGCTTTATCCTCTTTTCCATAGCTCGAAATTGTGCTCTTATAGCCTTCAAAATGCAACCGAAGGGACGAGTTAGAAAGTTTCCAGTATATGGAAGGCCAAGGATCAAATATCTCTTGTCGTGACATGGAAACCCGACTCCATTTTTGTATTTTCTAACACAAATCTCGATGTACGCAGGCTGTAGTGGAGCAACCTGTGTATATGCTTTCTGTATAGCTGATAGGGTGCTTATATGTGGAAAAATGTTTATTTTTAGATTTGGATTTATCAAAAAGGGATGATAAGTCTACATAGGGAAATGGAAAAAGGCCCTCTGTGCAATATAGCGATGGTGAGGCAAATCTTGCTATAACAGATGCCCCCTAATGTGTGAGATCAGAGGATTATCTGTGATGGCCAAAATACATTATAAATAACTCAGGAGTGGAGTGGTGGAGAACCAGTTGGACGAACTCAATTGCTCATTACATTCTATATTGACTTTGCATACATGGCTACCAAGAATACAATGTATATCCATGCATAAAATATACCAAATAAGTGTCTGTGGCCATGAATAGGCAGATACAATTGCGGTTATACACCAAAGGCTCTCATAGTCATGAAAAAGGCCCAGTCTCAAAATCAATCTGAAGATATATGCATACCATGGAGTACAATCTAATCTACCATGATCACTAAAGTCGAACATGTGTTGGTCCAATGAAAGGGAAGCAACATCTTAGGAAAGCTACAACGACATATTGATGTCTTCAAGTCTTCTACACTATCTTCCAAGGGTGAAAGTTTACATCATGTGAATAAAGGAGTTGAGGTCGAACATAATGAGACATCGTTTGATTACTGGTCATTGAGGTATACCATTAAAAAATGCGAGACAACCTACCAATAATGAAAGTAGGTATCAAGGCACCAAGTACATTCCTACAAGTGTGAATAAAGGAGTCAGTGTCAAACACTTGATAAATCCATTGATCAGGAGACATTGATGTATTCCCATTTGTCAATGGTGAGAGAGCCTGCCACTAATGACTGCAAGCCTCAAGGTACTCATAAAACTCTAGGTCCCATATCCAGAATAGATGAGTTGAAGTCGATGGAAAGAGACCCGCCGAAAGGAGAGAGTTAAGGTATCTCTCATCAGTCAGCACGAGGAACAAATTAGGAGCTTCATGATTTGGTGGAGATCGGATGAAGAGAATTTTCACGAACCAACGACCTTGTGCGTCTGTCGCTTGTATCAAATTGAAGCAGTACACAAAAACAACCCTTTGAATAAAAACCAATGATGAAAACTGTTGACAAAGGCGAGGAAACCATCGATAAGGATAATGGCATCCACAACACTGCATGAATCCCAAAGTGTGAATAGATGTCTTGCCGTCGAACACAAGGGAAACCACCCACTCAATGACCAATGATGAAATGTCGATTGCTGGGTCCAAGGTGACCTACCGATGATGCAAGTAGGGCCAGGGTGCATGATAAGACCATAGTATCATGTGATTTTGAGACAAACTGAGAGTATGGCTGACATGCAAAGTCAAGATTTCTGAGGAGTGGCCGACGCAGGTTGTGAGACTTCCTTTGAACAAGAGAATGATATATGTGGTGGACTTCAATAACATAGACTCAATGATGTGACTATTAGATGCAGGAGGTATCAATAACGTTCTCTATAGGGACTGGAAGAGTAACCGGTTCATAGAGAAAACTCTGTAACGAGATCATCTTCCTAAGGCCATGCTAAAATCCAAAATTATGATGACACAAGGACTCAATAATTTTGTGCTCTGTTCAAAGGCGACACGACTACTACCAATTATAATATAGTACTCCCTTCCCACCCGTATTTTTTTGTTTTTTCATATCAAATGAATGCTATGATATAGAGAAGGAAACAAGTGTCGCAAGTAAGAAAAACTAGTTCCAGCAGTGGAACATACCTATGCTTAATGCAAGGAAATGCATGCAGGAGATAGACACTCAAGGTGATGTTTCCTCCAGGGTATAGGGTGTCAAATTGCGAAGGATATAAACAAGGCTCTACTTGGTTGAGGGTGCAAAACAGCTTAGGAAACTGTTTATAATGCAAAGCAAGAAGCGACTAAAGGATCAATACTGCAAGCGAAGGCATGAGATGCAATCACAACTTAACGCCAAAAAATATCCTTTTTTTATGTCTTGTAGTCTATTTGGTGTGAAAAAGGGGTAAAATTGTGCCAAATAGACGTCTTTTCAAATCCAATTTACGAGTGTGAAAAAGACAAGTTCACTCGACAATCTTTTCCATTTTTGATAACGAGTCGAAAAAGATCTTAACTAAGACTCATGACCTTTCAAATCTAGTTTAATGAGTGTGAAAGGGACCAATCACTCATAAATATTTTTGGTTTTTAGACGAGTCAGAAAAGAGATTAACTAAGACTTGTTTTTAGTGTCTTAATCAACATTTAAAGGGGGAGGCCAAGGCTCCCATATCGGTCTTTTACGGAAAGTCAGTATCTCACGGATCACTCACAGAATCTTGGGAAAACCCAAAGTTCTCCAAGTCGAGGAGGAGAAAGTGTTGATGGAGGATACAGTTTCCGTTATGGTTTGAATAATGTCTCGTAATGGAAAAGACATAGGTGGGGGTATGGTATGCCCCATCAGGTCATCCCAATCAAAGGGAACTTTGTTAAGGCTTGGAGAGAGAGCATTTGGGGGAAGAATAAATCTCTCTCGTTCAGAAGGAGTAGGGTTAGGAATGTTGATGACATGACTAAGAGGTGCATCAATCTCTTCAAGGAGAGTAGGGTTGACCAAATATTGCACTAGTGTGGCCACTTCTTAAATTATAGGTTGAAGAGGATGCATAGTAACGGGGGCAAGAGGCACTTTAATTTTGAAAAAGGAGGCAAGTTTAGGAGGGGATTGTGGTGGTGGGACCACTGAGGCGATCAAAGGAGAAGTAGTGTGAGGAGAAACCAGGGATGTCTCAGAATTCGAAGGGCTCTTGGGTGAGCCCCATGCTTTTGGTATCTCGACAGTAACCAGACACAAACAAGTAAGGTGATTTCCTTCAAAAGTCCTGCAAAGGAATTTAGGCTTACGTCTGAGACGTATAGGCTTCTCGATGTAATTATCAGGGGAAAGAGAGTCATCTATTGAATGATGAATAGAGACCGGAGACGTGACACAACTATGATTCAGAGTGAAAAGAATGGTGCCACCAACATAATTAGCAGAGGTTGGGTGCGAATTGTCGACATAATTTGTAGAAAATGTTGACCCATCTCTAACATGACTAGCAGAGGTTGGGGATGGAGCACCAATGTGACTGAAAATGACTGGGCTAGTGATAGATGGTGGTATTTGATTCCAAGGTCTGAGGAAAGATTGATTCTGAAATATTTCAAGACAGGAAGGATCCTGGTGTACTCCCCATCCCTGCGTAGAAGGGTGGTAGCTTGCACTAAAATGTTCTGAAGACGTTTGGATGAGTGTCATCACTGAGGCCTACAAAGGGACCGAGGTCGGATAATAATTATTTGAGTGATGATATATGTTTATCCCTTGTGAAGGGGTCTCGTAAATAGGGTAGCTTGAACCGTAAAATTGGTTTTCTCCATATGGAATACCCGGAGGCATCTGAGGGCTAGTCATGGGAAAAATGTTAGAAGGAACTGACATGGTCGGCGATAGATGCATGGGTGGTGCATAATAAGTGGGAAAGGAACCTATCTAAGCACTGGCTCTTGGAAGAGCATAGTTAACATGTGATTCAAAAGGGGGGAGGTTCCAACCTCCCATGGGGACACGACTCATATGAAGCGAGGGAGTAGGCATCGAAGCCATGATGCCCCCAGATCCCATGCTAGGATTCATATATGTGGAATAGGGAGAGGATTGCACAGGTGAAGACATATCAATAGAAAAATTACTAGAGACCCAAGGCATGGATTGAGTGTTGTAGTTCTACACACCATTGTAAAAAGCGGAAGGATCCATCCCCATGAAATGAGTAGGAATCATGGGGTGGGTAGCAATAAATGAGGGAGAAAAAGAAACTCCACTATCCATGATGGAAAAACCCAAAATAGACTCCTGAGGTCAACTAGTAGTCAAAGATCATACCAAAAATCCAAATGACCAATATGCATGCAAACGAGCTAAAGTGGATGAGTGGCCTCCCTTGCTAAAGAAGGTATGCCTCTTCCAAGAGGTACTTGAGACTCCCTGGTAAAGTTTGGAGCTAACATAATCAGTTATAGATTCCCTCGTGGGATTAACAACCAGACGGTCAGATCCTCCCAGAAAGGTAATCCTCCATAAAGGCTGTGTGTTGTTTGACCTCTATCTGACCCAAGATACAAGCAGAATAACCCCTGCAAGTAACCTATGAGATACCTAAGTCAATAAGCTAATAAACCACTATATAAACAATGCACAAGAGAGTAGTCGTAAGTCAGGATCACCGTATGGGTAGGGTAGCAAAGCCCAAAACCTTGAAAGAACCACCTCTCAAAGAGGTATGGGTACTAGAAAGATCCCCAAATACGAATAAATCCACAGAAATATCTCTGACGTTAGGCGAGTATCAAGGGGTTATCCCTTCAACTAACTTCACGTGACCTCGTGATTAACTCTGGTGTGAGTGGAGCCTCCTGATATTACCAATTATACAATGGACTTATCAACTCCCTGTCTTAGACACATGTGTTGATTTAATTTCCTTGGAGAATTATACTCACAAAATCCTATTCCAAGGCACTAAATCCTAGGCTAGTTTGTGCACCCTAAAAATAAAATCGTGACTAATCAATTTTAGTTTAAAGCATAAATTTTATTGGCCATGATTACTCAAAAGGGTATGGAAGTGAAACTCATGATGTTATGACTCTTCAAAAGATAAATATGAATATAATTCAAAGTCTACCTTTAACTTTTCAATGAATGTTATGCTAATAAAAACAGTGCAATTTTCAATTTCAACTCTGCAATTCAGAAGTAAAATGCAATCTTTCGCTAAATGTACTAAGCCAATGATAAAGGTTCAAAGACAAAAATTTTAACCAATGCAAAATGCTTATTTTTTTGTGTTTTCAATATATTAAAGAGAAAATGCATTGACTGAAAAGCAACCTGATATATAAATTCTACTGTGTATAAACGAAATAACTCGAGCAGAATACCAAGAATCCAAGAAAACAACCCAGGGTTCAAGGACAAACCAAAAAATGAAAAACAATGAGAAAGACTACACCCATAAATTCAACTCCCAACAGGCTTTTTGTCAACCCAAAGAAGCTCAACAGGGACTACAGATACCTAAGAAGGATCAACAAACATCAAAACTCACCCAACAGTCACTAAACCAAGCAAGCAAACAAGGAAAAGTGGTATCCATGACTGTTCAGAAGAAGAGTGTGTATTTACGCAACTTGCAGAGATGCAGAACGTGTGTGTACGTGACTGTCAAGGAAAAAGGAGCGTACAGGCTTTAAAACAAGGCCAGGCAAGGGAAAAAAGGATGAAAAATCAGACTCAGAGTGAATAGAATCTTCCAAGCAGTGATATGACAAGAAACACAAAGGAAAAAGAGCAATGCAAGAAGAAAAAGTACTTCAACCCTTATAAGGAAGATCTTTCCCTAGTGGAGTCACCATTTCTATTACGACAGAAAAACTCTCTATGGCCAAGGGTAAACCACAACAGACAGTACAACTGCAGAAATCAACTCAATTCCATTGTATGCTATATAAACTAATGTGCAAGATAAGAAAGAGGCCTACCTCCATCCAATGTTTGATGATGTTCCACCATTGAGCCCTTTGACCCAAATCTTTGTACTTGTAATAAGTTCTCAACAAACAAGAAAAGAAAATATATAGTGATAATGTAAAGGGGTTAGCACATTAGATAGCATAATCTATTAGAAAACATTACAAACATGCCCATGGATAATAATCACATATTTTCACGATACCAATAGGACGGGAAAGGAGTATTTCTATTAATAATTGATCAACAAAAGTGTCAACATTACAGAATTCCATGTCGACATAGTTTGAAACCAAGGAACCAAGTTCCTTCCAACTGGGTCTCCACCACTTCAATCCTCCACCAAAGGAAAGCTCAAAAGAGAGAGACAATCAAGTTCTCTCAACAATAGGGAAAGAGCTTGGGTTTGAACATTGTTTTCAGACTTGAGGGACGAAGGGATGCAGATTCAATATGAAGTAATTTCTCCATAGTAACTTTGCTCTCAAAGTTGAATGCTTTCTCCTCTTTTCCATAGCTCGAAATTGTGCTCTTATAGCCTTCAAAATGCAACCGAAGGGCTGAGTCAGAATGTTTTCAGTATATGGAAGGCCAAGGATAAGAGATCTCTTGTCGTGACATGGAAACCCGACTCCATTTTTGTATTTTTTGGAACAAATCCCGATGTACACGGGCTGTAGTGGAGCAACTTGCATATACACTTTCTGTATAGATGATAAGCACGTATATGTGGAAAAATGTTTATTTTTAGTTCTAGAGTTATCAAAAAGGGATGATAAGTCTGCATAGGGAAATGGAAAAATGTCCTCTGTGCAAGATAGCAATGATGAGGAAAATATTTCTATAACAGATAGGACTCCCGACACCAATGGACGAACTTAGTAAATTAATTGTGGCCACCCAATATTAATGAAGATTTGATCCTGGTCATTGATACCTTAAAATGAGATTCATCCAATTTTGGCTTAATGAGGAGCCATATCACCCACCACGTCACTTGACACTTCATATTCCACGTGGATATTTTTACTTCCACCTCATCTACCATGTCATCAAGGTAACCATACTTAGCCACATCATTTGTGACACATCAACATTTCCACATCACCCTCCATGTCATCACGTACAGTTTTTCAGTTCATCGAGGTGCAAGAAACTCTTATGGTAAAGTCGAAAGGTAGAGATGAAGGGAAGAAACTCGTCAACGTCAATGAAGCCCATTGGTCATTGGTGAGTCATATGATAATTCGTGATGATTAAAGGGTAAGCCCCTTGACCGACGTTGACACTTCACCGATCATTGACAAGGAGAGAGTCTGAGTTGTGAAATATCAAAAGGTGTCTCCTTCTCGCTAATGGCTGATGGCTTCTCGACATCGGTGGACCAGAACCCAAAGATCATCCTTTTCAACACATGAGTAAACTCATCGATGATTGTTTTTTTCCACAGGTAAGTTTCAATCTAGACCATTTGTATTATATTCACAATGGTTATGGACTGTAAAACGCAAGCGATAAATCATCTGATTACTTAGGTTTTAAACCAAAATTGTCTTCATGCCTAGTCATATCCTCGTGCTTTAACCTATCCAAATAGAACATGTTAGCTTGAGAGCCCCGATAGATGCACTACACCATGTAAACGCCATGTCACCATCCCAAGAAATGTGCCACGTAACCATAACACAAGAAAAGAGTTCTCAACAAAGTATCATTGGGATCAACACATTTGCTATCATGCTGTTAGCACTGTGTAAATTTTGTTCAGATGATAAACAAATGATAGAGGTAACCTACAAACCAACTTTAGAGCTGGGTACTATCCTACTCAGCTCAGAGAGGGCTGTCTCTTGTCACTTGATATTTCTTTGGCAATTAATGGCTAGATTTAGTTTGTTTTTTGGGGTTTTTTATAAATTTGCTGGAAAGGAAGGGGAAGGACACTTAGGGCTATGGAGTCAAAATTCCGAAATTGAATGAAAACAATGACTGGCCAGTAGATCTCTCCAGAGGATAAATGATAAGTGAGGTGATGAATCTGAGTTATAAATTGTAGTTTGTAGAGTGTAATAAGAAAAATGAAACAAGTAACTGCCTCAGAGCATTAATGAAATGAATTCTAAATTAGTTATGAAGAATTTCACACAATTTAAATTGCTTAAGCCGAGAGCATCAAAATATGAATTCTGAGCTTCTAACTATCCAATTTAAACAAAAGAAAGTGCAAATGGAATTAAAGAACACAAGAAATAAATACAAGGAGAGAAGAGAAAACTCATATCACCACCATTAGAATCTTTTCATAGAGACTTCAAAAGCTTCTTCATATGTATTCAATTCAGCTCCATAAAATTACAATTGAGTTTAGAATGACTAATAGGTGCCCTTGCACTTCTACCAACATTAATACATTCATAACTTCTAGTATTTATACAATTCAAGTTCCTTTCAATTAGAAACCGATTACAATAGCTGAATTGAAATGTTTCAGCTTCTAAAACTGACTACAATAATTACATTTGACAGTTTCGGTATGGGAACCGATTACAATGATTAATAAAAAACGTTTCATGAACAAATGATCGATCCCTCTGACTCTTCAACTTCAATCTTCGCCATCTGTCCTATTTTGGTCCTTAGTCGGATCTACCATCCTGGTGACACCTGGGCATTATTTGTTGGTTCCTGGAATTCTGCACTTTGTTTTTCCCATCCGCACTATCTCCTTCCACTGCAAGTCAGAATGGATATCTTAGTCCATCATTTCCTTGATTAATATCTCCAGGTCAATCTAAGAGGCATACGTCATGACTGGCATTCTGATCTTCACTGTCTTGAACTGATTCAAGATCTCAAAATTTGTGATCAAATATTCTACCTGGGTGGATCCTTTCAAGTTTTCCTCTAGTATTTCAAACTTGGAGTGATCTATTCTGCATTTGGTGAGGTGAGAGTTGTATTCCTAATGATCATACAATTTACCTTTTCCATCCCAAAATGGTGGGAGGCCTTTGATGAACAACTCTTCAAAAAGATCCTTGAATTCCTGCTTACTCTGCTCCATTTGTATGGCCTTGGTTTGGACAGACTTGAGAAGGTTATTCTTGGAAATGACCCTCGTGGCCCAGATGATTAATGTAGTCATGTCTTTGAGCCTAATGGTATGAATCTCTACAGGGGGATTGAATTCAACAGGTTTATAGAATTTTGGGCCCACTCTAATGTTTTCTTAGCCAAGGTCTCATTTACATCAGTGCATCTGCTTCTGGTTGTGATGGCCATGCTATATTTTTCATTAATGAAGTTAAAATACACCTTGAACTTGGAAGCTTCAACAACAATAGAACCCCAGATGATGTGTTTGGATCCCTGCAACAATCCTTTGCCTCTCAACTTTATCTTCAACTTGTTTACTCTTTCCTGCAAAGATTGATTCTCCTTCTAGAACTGTGCCGTCCTTTCATCCTTTCTTTTCATTTCTTGCTACAACTTCTATATATCTCCATTTAAACCTTTGATTTCTCCCACCTTCAGGCTAACATGGGACATAACATGGATAATTCCTTCAGTGTTTGGCCCAACTTCTGTAGTAGAATGTACACCTACAACCATGTTTGGTACTTCTATCTTTCCTTGTGACCAATTTACTTTTTCTTTCTCCAGCTGTAATACCTTGGCTTTGTAATTCAATGCCTCTTGTCTAAATGCCTCCTTCTCCTATTCTAGAGAAACTAGTTTTATTGTTTGTGGATGCTCTGTAGCAGACATCTTTATTTTTTCTTCTATCTTTGAATCAACTTGTTTTTTTCTTCTAAGGAGGATTTTACTCCCTAAGGGACTTCAAATTCTAGCCTCTTGACTTGATTTTTCCAAGCTCTGCTGGATGCTTTCTCTTGCCTCAAATTCCCTTCCAACTTAAGTGCATAAGCTAATAGATTTGAATTCTCCAGGCTCATACCCAAGTAATCTGAATACAACATGTCACTGGTATTCCTATGGAATTTCACCTTGTTTGGAGCACTGATGTTCTCATATTTCAGCTTAATCTCATATACTTTATCCTCATCTGCAACTGCTATATTGAATGTCTTATTCTCTACATCTCTCACTGTGAACATAGAAGAATTGTGATGAGAAATACTTTCTACCTCAGGGATCAACTCCCTCATTACACTCATAGCCAATTTTTCTTTCTCAACATATTGCTTTGAGAAATCTTCTTTATATTGATAGGCTTATCCAGGTGCCTTATCAAAGATGTGTTTTTTGCTGTTGAAAGTTCTTGAGCATCCTTTGCTTTTGAGATTGCTTCCTTTACCAACTTATACATTGTTGGTGCCACTCTCCACCATATCCATATTTACTTTCTCTTTAGGCTCCTCTTCCTCTAGATCCACTATCTGTGGGGATTGTGTGATCTTCATCTTTTTAGGGGCAACATGTTGATTGTTGGTGCCTAGGGCCTGTGAACTGCTTCTTTTTCTGCAAACACTTATTTTGGGGACTTTAACTATCGACTTCTGAGGAGTTTGATGTGTCTGAATCTGTTTCAGTGTTTCCTCTATTTTTTTTTTGTTTGAGTTGGTTTCAATATTTCTTCCATATCAGCACAGGCATCTAGATTCGCCAATTTTTCAAATCCCTCAACATGTTCATCCTCATAGGGAGCCTGTTTATTCATCAGTCTTCTTGGATATGATCTGATGTGGGTCATATCTTCTCCCCTGTAGGTGTGCAAATCCAAAATCCTTGAGCTTGGCCTGGATCTGGGTAAACATGATCTTTTGTTGACAATAAGGTCCAATGATGAAAGGAAATTTGAAGTTAGATGCCTTTTGTAGTTTCAATAAGTACTCTGTCTCTGATATGATTCTTTGTCTGATGAACTCCGGGGAAAAGACTCTAGGTGTTAGAAAAATAGGTAGAATATAGGGGGATTCATGAAAACCATAAACCGATATCACCGTTGAATACATGAACAACACCCAGTCCCCCACTCTTTTTTCTAGATTTGGCTATAAATAACTCCAAATGTCATCTAGGACCCTTAGCAGGCTGATGTTGAATATTAGGCTGTAAACTCTAGACATACCTTATTGATAAAAATGAGCAGTGTGATTCTTTTACATTCAATTGAGATGAATGATGCTTCAGGGAATTCTTTCTTGTTTGTCTCCACGAAAATCTTCAACAAATATGTGTAATACCTGAAGTGCCTTAGTGATCGAAAATTTATTAGCTGCTCGTGGACATTATCTGCTATGAATTTATCAAAGTTGATGCAAACTGACTGATTGGAATCTAACTAAAAAAATGCCAACAGAAAACCTAACATGACCTTGACCACATACTTGTCATTATCTAGAACTAAAATTTGACTCAATATGGAACAGACCCATTGGATCTCAATAACCATGATATTTACATTCATTGGCAAGGACATACTCTCAAAAATATGCTCTGGTTTGACAATTGTTTGCAAAAATAGGTTTTTGACTTTGGAGGGACATTCCTTGTAAACCATGATTAGATTTTCTTCTTCAAATGGTTCATACACTATGAAGGGGGACTCTGGTAAGCCGAGGGCGTATCGAATTGGCAGGATATCTACTCTACATGGGACCTCATACCCTAGTTTATTTAAAATGACTTTCTCTTCTTGTGAGTATTTCTCTACGCACCAACCTATGAATTCCAGGAAAGGGAATGCGACCTCGACAGTGTAAGGGAATATGGTGGCCTGGACTGTTTCAAGGAAGGGCATCTGTTTCCATACATTGTTTGACAGGTTAGCTCTGGACATAGATATGGGAGAGATGGTTATTGGAGTGTCAAATTCATATGAATCTTTATCAATTAGGGATTCTTCGTTTGATGTGGGATCTTTCTCTGCTACCGACGTAATGACAGGGTCCATGGTGGTGGTGAAAAATACCCGTAAATGAGTAGAAAATGCATGAGCTTGGCGTACTTTTGAGCTTCAGTTTGAATGGGGTGGTCGCACCAATCTTCCAACGTTTCAGTAATTTGAAAAATAATAGAATAAGAGTGAGTGCGCCCCCCGCCACCTTTATATACTTTTATGATTTCGGGGGTGAGGGGAAACGGTTTGGGGAAACCCACTTATCACCCCAAAATGCATCCTATGGCACCACGTGGTCCCGACCCAAAACCATGGTTTACTTTTCGGCCCGCTTTCGGGAAATATCCTCTACGCAAGTTCTCCCCCCGAAACGATCCCTGACTGTTGATTTATGGCACTCATGATTTGTGACCCATCGGGTCCAATCAACTCCGTATTTCCAATAGCTTTAATATCCTCTTGCTATATTTGTCCCTATCCTCCATTTTAACACGCTTCCATGTCGGTTTAGTGCCTCCCTAAGTTTTTAAAACCGGATCTCCCACATAAATTTGTTATGGTGATAACAACGTGGAACAGTGGAACCATTGAAAACGTCGAATCCCCAAACCCAGATATAAAATATTGTTGTGCACCAAAACACATTAACTTTAAACCACCGATGAACTAAAAGAATGGTCTACTTGTGTTGTTGATTACAGATATTCATTAATTTCAAAGCGTGGCAGAGGGGATGCATTTAAACTCTGAGATCCAAAAATATTTCATTGTACTCCCTAATGGTAAATGTTGAATGGGACTCATGGGTATATGATATAGAAGCTCAACTTGTATTTTGCTAACACATTATTCCAATCGAGCTTTTGAGAGCCTTCACGCAGCTAAGAACTTCCAAAGAACCAGACACTCTGCCCATTCGAGTCAATTGTTTTCAAATTCGAGTGGCATTGCTCGGAATGGTAAGCATTAAAGTTATAACTCCTTTTTACCACTCAGGTATTATCGATGTTGAACTTGTAAGTTACTATAATTCTCACAATTGTTGATAATTCATGAATCTAATGACACTGTTTGATGTAGAGAAAAGTCCTCCTTGTAGACAAACATCCCATCAATCGCTGAAAACACCAAAGAGAAAGAATGTACAAGTTGGTGAAGCTTCAAGTTTGGTTATTGTTTGAGAATTGGAGCATGTGAAAAAATTATAACCAATAATTTGGATGCCACATAAGAATCCTCCCACTCAACCACCATTGTACAAGGACACTGGTGCAAGAAGTGTGTTTAAGGTGCCTCTACCCACTTGGAATGATTTATATAATAAAATGCACCACTCTAATTTTCCATATTTTACACCTCACAGTGACCCGAAAGTTAGAGTATTAGAAGACCAGGTCTTATTGAATATCAAATGCTCCATGTTGCACATGTTATCCTCCAGGATGCGTGTCCTACCCTACACAAAAACTCTAGAATGGATAATTAATCATACAGATGTTGATAAATGCTTGGTAAATGATTTATAAGGATAATGTATGGGAGATTTTCTGCCAGTGGAAGTAAACAAATACTACAAACTCAATGAGCCTAGAGTCAGGCTAAACACTGACTTTGTGGATAATTTCTATGAACTGCACAATATGAGTAAAATACTACCATCTTGGTTGAAAGATGAAAAAGAGTTTATAAACATGGTTGTTGGGTGGTATAGCACTATGAATCTAAGAGATCCCTACATGTATATGATGACATTGATATTCTGTTTATATGGGGAGAAAGATTGCTCAAAGTTATCCGAAGATTGGATTCCCCTATCTTACATTGTGGTGATATCATGGAGTATTTTTAATTGGGGATCCATCATTTCCAAATAGTTGATTATCAGAATAGAGAAAGCTCAAAAGACAAAGCCAAGGGAGGCACCATCCCTTTTCATGGAATATTACTTACTGGATGTGATGTGTGCCAGGAACATCTTCCCAGGGATAGGTCTAAGCTGACATGTTTTAGAGTTTCCTATGCATGCATATTTTAGTTCTCTATGGGAAAATAAATATAAAAAATCCTTTGCTATGATATGTGGCGATTTTGTGGAAATATTATACTTCATCATTTTCAAGAAAAAATTGCCATGGTTGTCAAAGTCAACAAAAAAGATAATTTCCAAGATTGGATACTAGTATCTAGAGGATAAGAACACTTATCTGAGGATCTTCGGAGCCACTGGAGCCCCACACCTCTTACCAGCCTATGTACCAGACCGATTGGTTATGGGAGAAGTTTTCTACCAAACCATTTTGCAAGGCTTCAATGACTCATTGGTGAAGGACAATAAGAGAGCTTTTATCCCATATGGATTCTATATAGGATATTATTTTGTAAAAGACACCACACTTGAAAAGAAAGAAGGCTTAAGCCATATAGATTACAAGTTCCCAATAGGAAGGTACTGTAAGCATGGTCCTAAAAATCTACTATATACGCATGCAAGGAAGGTGGTGTCCTACTAGCCATATGCTCATGATAGTTTTGATGATGAAATTTTCACCCAAAATGCATAAGATTGGGAAGAATTCCTTCAAAGGAGAGTCAACCAATAATTAACTCATTTCAAGTCCATGTCAATGAATGAGTAGGTTGAATTGATAGGGAAAACAATAGAAGAAACTATGAGGGCACAAAGTGAAAGGGAAGAACAAACAACAAGAGGGAAGGAAGGAATAAGACCCCTGGTAGAAGTTGAAAGAATTCTTTGTGAACATGGGAAAAACATAACAATTGGAGGATTGGAGCAACTGGGGGGAACAATAGAGGAAGAAAATATAGGGGAGGAAGAGAAAGCACCTCTAAGGGAAATTTCACCAGAGGGAGGCAACAATCAGCTAGAGCTAAGCATGGAATAAGTACAGGCAGGGCAACTAGATCCTGTAATGATAGATGAAACCTTAATGGAGACATTAGGAACAATATTTTTGGAACTTGTAATTGTATATTTGATAACTATTTATGATGATGACAATGATGGTATATACACCTTAGTAGTCCCATTTGTCAATGAGTCCAATCTAGAGGTACAAGATTCCCAACCACCCAAGGAACCACAACCAATAGAAACAATAGGGGTTCTAGGTACAACTTGAAGCATCATGAATCAATAAAAAAAGGGGGTCACAACTATCAAAGGGGGAAGAGGCTCAAGATGATAAAAGTGAAAATGAAAGTGAAGAGTCCAAGCCAGAGGAAAAGACTCCAGAGTAGGAAGAGAATGAAGATGGTATAAATATTGGAGAACAACTTGGAGAAGACATAGTTAAAGACGATGGATATAAAGAACACGAAGTCGTCCCATTGAATAAAGGGACTACAACTGATCCTCCAATTGCTTCTTTTCCTAAAGCAGTAACACCATCATTAGAAGAAACATAAAATGTTCTTAAAAATTCTACAAACCTAGATCAAACAAAGAGGTATCTACATATGCAGGGACAAAACCAATTAGTAGTACAAGGGAAACTTCTATAGTGCCAGGATGAGAGAAGACATCAGGTGGAGAAATAGGATAAATCGATGGTCAAATAACGGTAGCAGATAAAGGTAAAGCACCCATGATAGATCACTTCCACATTCCAAGAAACATAGGAAAAATACTATCATGGAGTGACCAATAGATTCCTCAACTAGTTGATGAAGTAGCAAATGTCCAAGCCATAACATATGACAGAAGAAGACAAGTAGTGGTGAAAAGGACAAGTAGGAAAAGAAAACTCACTTTGGACAGTGCTACAATTGCTACCACTGAGGAAAATTTGTTTGACACCAAGAAGGATAAAGTGAGTGAATTTCTCGAAGCATGGATGGCCATATATGATTCCACCATAGACAAAGAAAAAGGGGATGAAAGGGACGTAGAAGATATTGTAAAAGAACTTGAACAACTTAGACACTTGGTTGAGTACTTTCAAAACACAACACATGTAGTTATCATTATGAG
>JZKD02S1875960.1:492933-531108 GCA_000966675.3 Picea glauca | reverse complement strand
TATTATGGATGATTCAGACACTTGCAGACTTAGAGGTAAAATATACTGCACCGATCCCAATTCATTGTGACAACACTAGTGCCATCAGTGTGTCTAAAAATCCTGTCTTCCACTCTAAGAAAAAAAATATTCCCATAAAATATCATTTTCTGAGAGAGAAGGTCACCAATCAGATTGTTCAGGTCCATTACATTCCCACTACAGAAAAAATTGCAGACATCTTTACTAAGCCCCTAGCCAAGACATCGTTTGAATATCTCAGACAGAAGATGGGTGTCATTTCGTTTCACACCTAAAAGAGTCCATCTTGTTAGGGGGAGTTTTGTATTGTTTGAATATCTAATGCCTCCTAAAATTACTGCAATAGCTCAAGGGGAGCATGTCTCTTCTTTGACATTGATGTCAAAGGGGGAGAACAAAATTTGGGTGCCTTAGTTGCCATCAATGCCAAAGGGGGAGATTGTTGGCAAATGTTTAACATGTAGCATATGCTTGTCATTGATGGTAAGTAAAATAGTGAATATGGCATGAGTATAGGAAGAATGTAACAGACAGGCATCAGAAGTAGTTTGGGAAGACGCTGCAGAGCAAGCTTGATAAGATTAGAAGAGATAGTGCAGAGGATGGTTGGCATGATTTATAGGAAGTATGCGCTTGTCATTGATGGCAGGATCAGAGTGTGCATCGATGGAAAAACAGGAACAAAGTAAGCTCAGGAGGAATTAGCGTAGATTCGAATGTAGTGTGTAGGTGTGCACCAGGGATGAGGTTAACTCATGGCTAAAGCTCAAGGGAGATAGCGTACTTAGGATCATAGGCGGATCAAAGGTCGAGGCCTTTGACACTTAGAAATTCTTCCAAGTAAGGAGGATGCATAAGCTTGGAGGAGAAGTGTCGATGATCGTTGGATCCCATCCCAAATTCTTGATGACCGTCAGATCTCAATGTAGACAAGAGGAGCGCGCAGATATGGAGGATAGATCTCGGGCGTTAGATCCGAGCACAGGGTCCGACCACCGTTGGATTGAGGAGAACCTGCACGTTCTTTAAAGTGCAAGGAGTAGAGGGCTCACAAAATCCCGAAAGAAGGAGGACCGTCCATCTTCAGGTAGGACACGTGGACATAGATCAACATTTCGCTGACTATAGAGTCAAAGGAATGGGGTTCCCTAACCTCTTGAAATTGCGATATGCGAAATCGCGACTTAACCACAACTGTCAGATCAAGATGTGATCTGCACCATTGATCCAACTCCATTTCGGAGTTTCACGGATCGAGAGTTGAAGATGTCAAAGAATAATAACCACAGGAATCCTGAAATCGCGATATGCGATATTGCGATTTAATCGTAGCCATCAGATCAAGATGTGATCTGGACCGTCAATTCGACTCACGTCAGCAAACCAAGTCAGCTAGGAACACATGGCACAACCAGGTAATGACAAGTGTCAGAATGATTCAACATTTCAAGCACATGTAAGTCACAAATCAGGGTGACACGTGGCAGGTATTCGACACATTTGACGTCAGTAGGCTTACACCACTTTGGAGTTTCGGAAATTGAGAGATAGAGATGTCAAGAAACTCTCAGCATCAGGAGTCTCGAAATGCCGAATTGCGAAATGCCGAAATCCCATCAACCGTCCATATCTGGGGGTTATGTGGACCATTGATTCGACTCCCTTTCGGAGTTTCGTGGAACGGGAGTTGGAAGCCTCAAGAACATTCACCACAGGAATGTCGAAATCGCAATATGCAAAATCGCGAAATGATCTGAGCCGTCAGATCAAGTGTTGATCAGGATCGTTGATCCCACACCATTTCGGGGTATTGGGGATCGAAACTTGGTGAGTCGAGATGCCTCATCTCCAGACTCACGAAATGCGAAATCACGAAAGCACCTTATGCATAAGGCTATGGTCACAACCTTTGGTCACATTAGCGAGAGATGGAGGAAAGAGCTAGAGCAACCAAGCTCCTTTTCGGGGATCGCGACTGGGGAGGTCGAGACACATGGTCACACGAATGCTGAATTGCCGAATGCCGAAATGACGAAATGAGTGCAATATCCCGTGGAATCAATCCAACAATGCAGGTGAATTTGAATAAGATCGGAGGGCTACTGTAGTACGACACAGTGTAACTGCCAGAAACCACTGATGGTTTCAACCAGAGGACTCGAAGACACTTGGGGATGATTGACAAAGAAGGTGAAGAGCCTTTGGGAATATTCAAGAGGGATGAAGATGTTCATGGAGACGATTGACAGCCGGATGAGAATTGAGGCCTACAACTGGAACAAAGAAGGTGAGCTTGACTGTCATAGAGAAGACGAAGAGTCTCAAATTGCCAGAGAAGCTGAGGAATCTCAATACAACATACAGTGATGTTGAGCGAGTGGAAAACAACCAGAGAAGCTGAAGAGTCATGATGATGATCAGACAAAGCACTCAAGTTGCAGAGGAATTTGGCACGGAGTGAGCATGCAGAGGAATTATGAATATTGCATGCACAAGGAGCACAAGTACTATAAGAATGATGAACAAAGAATAGATGGCTGTTGTTGTCGTGGGGAGGATTCAAGTGTGAGCAAGGAGGTAGAGCACAATAGTAGAGATGCATGGTAGAGGAAGGTTGCATCAAAGGGATATGGTGCATAGTGTATAAAAGGAAGAAGACATTGATGCAGACAGGGCAGAGCAGCGTAACAAAACAAAAACAGGGCTAGTAAGCCATTGAATTATTTTATATCACTTTAATAAGTTTCAGTAACAAAGAATTTATTATTCAGGGTGGTTGGGAGGTGCTAGGGAGGATTGGTGTCCTCAAAGGTTCAAGTGGGTGCTTGAACACAGGGAGTTGGTGCTTTCTTCTAGTTGGTGCTAGAGAAACAAGGGAGTTGGTGCTTCCTTCTAGTTGGTGCTAGAGAAACCAGGGGGTTGGTGCTTCCTTCTTGTGGGTGCTAGAGAAAACAAAGAGTCGGTGCTCTCAGCAAGTTGCAGCTTGCAAAAGCAGATGTTGTAGCCTCACAATGAGTTGGTGCTCATATGTATGATAATGTAAAGAATGTAGATAATACTTATCATATAAAGAAAAATAGGTTTTTACCCTGTATGGGTTTCCTAGGGAACTATCTGTCTCTGTCTTTCTCATATATGTGACTGATGCAAAATGTGCCTTTGTTTATTTCTCTGCATTATTGTGATCATCATTGAGTGCCTTGTAAATATTTCAAAAGCAGCATAATTGTTTAAGCACGGTAACAACTGATTCACCCCCCCTCTCAGTTGTCCAACAAAAATGTCCTCTCAAGTGAGGAAAAATGTGATGAACCCCCACAATAGTCTCTTCCACCATGGTTTGATCAAACTCCTCATTCTTACTGAACTAGAGAAGCAGGGGAAAAGTTGGGATGCCTTTATCTACCAATTTGCAAATCCTCACTTGACAATTAAGACCGACAGGAAGCCACTTAGCCTAAAAACTATCTCTCCATCCAAGCCTCACTCTCCAAAAACTCCAAACTCCCTTGCACAAACTCCCTCTTTGTCGGAACAATACCAAAAGCTTGTTGATATTCCTACATCTTCATCGGGGAAAAAGACCAAGAACAAAGACCAAAAGAAGCCTATTGTTGACCCCCCTAATGCCTTCATTTTATCTTGATTCTACACCTAAGAAGCCCCATGAAGTAATGCAGCAAGACTTTCCCATCATTCCCACAAACAAGAGAGGAGCCAATCGATTTGGTAAGGGACCCTTTCGAAAGAGTACCCAGAACATAAGAACCAAGCCTTATGCAAAGCCTCCACCTGCTTCAGATCCTATCCAAGTATCCTCTGACCTTGAGATCCCTCATAAGAAACCTAGAGAAGTCTCTACGGATGGATTAGATCCACTAAGGAAAACAAAATCAGAACCTACCTCACCTTTCCGATCTCCCATCAAACCTACTTCACCCGTGCCCACTCTTGATCCTAAATTTGATAAATTGACCACATCTCTCAAAGGACCTAAGCCTTCCTTGGGGATCATTGATTCTGCCCCAAATATAGAGAAACTACAAAGGGAAAACCATCAACTTCTCCAACAATTAGAAGAGAGGAAGACAATAGATGCACACCTTCATCATGACAATGCAGTCCTTCAAGAAAAAGTTAACTCCCTTCAACGGTTGGTCGATGGGATGACCCAATCTAACCGTAGCTTAAGAGCACAATTAAAGCAACATAAGAGGCACAAGGCTAAGCCTACACAACAAGAAGGAGAGGATTCTAAAGTCGACCCTCCTCACCAAGCCTAGTTCCAAGGGATGACTTCTTTTTGTTTGCAGTGGGACCTACAGAATCGTCGGTGTGGGGGTATGTTGGGCCCGAGATATGATCATCTTCATGTCGTTATTATACACTTTTTTCCATATGTATATATGGGTTTTTTATCCTTCAAAGGAGATTTTTGAAGAATTTTATGGTAAAATGATACAAGCGGCATGAGGTACATATAATTCATGTTTTGTGATTCAATCAAGTTTAATTTATCATATTTTATGGTTTCCAAGAGTTAATTCATGTTTTTATGCTATTACAAGGCAAAACGCACCATCTTTCTTGGTCCAGCACTCGTTCCGACACTTGATCTAACACTCATTCCGGTACTTTATCCGGAACTCGTTCCGACACCCAGTATTGCACAAAAATGCAAGGAAAGTTGGCGGCACTTGATCCAACACTCGTTCCGGTACTTGATCCAGAACTCGTTTCGACACCCAGTATTGCACAAAAACACAAGGCAAGTTGGCGGTTATGGTATTGGTGGCTAGTGGTGGACAAATCGAGCACATGGGTTTTGTTTGTCATCGCCCCCTCTAGCTACTAAGCTCAAGACAACTTGATTTCAATTGTCCAAAGAGGGCTGTTATTAGGTTCCTCTGTTTTGTTAGTTATGGCCTCATTTAATGTAATTTGCCAAATTTAGAGGTGGTTCAACCCTCCCGTGGTCGACCACCTCAGTTGTAAGCTTATAAATACCAATAGGATGATCATTAGATTGTTAACCAAGTAGAATAAGCATTAAAATTGCCAGAAAGATGATTTTTCTCTGTTTCTAGTTTTACACTGCCAGAATAGTGCCAAAATTGCATTTTTGGGATTTTGTGGTGAATTTGACCTGCTGAGGTCGTGGTGTGATTTTAGAGAGTGACCATGACTTGCTGGGGGGGTTGTTGTTGCAAGAGTTGGTTCTAGGCTGTAATAGAGCCAAGCCTTAGCACATTTTAAATGAAAAAATAAGTTATCACTCAGAACTTGATTTGGGTTGCGTGCAGGTAAATTCTAAGATAACCACGAACCAATTTTGATTGGAAGATGCTCCTTCCAACCTAAGAGGGATCTCCCAAATATATGTCACGATAGGATATCCAATAATCTTAACAACAGATAGATTTGTGGGCAACAAAAAGTTTTGAGGTTTTTAGGGTTGATGGGTTGGACTGGGAGGTAGTCCATTGGGCATGGAATCAAATGATCAAGCAAATAGCAAGAGTGTCTCGGAAATGGAAATCCATGGAGAAGAGATGAGATAGAAGTTGATTACAAAGAGAAGGATTTATAAAAGTATGGCAACAAAACAAAGAGAAATCATATCAATACACAAGGAGCACTTAGCGATGAGTGAATTCCAAGCACAAATTAGTGGAAAGAGATGGTTGGGACAGAGCATCTAGCAAAGGATGGATTCTAAACCTTGATCTCTGCAAGAAACAAACTATAACCATTCTGCAACAGATCATATAATAGAGGATGAATTCTATTACAAAACAACTACAAATCAAGAAGAAAATATAGATGGAGTGATATTGAAACTAAGAAAATGGACAAACTTTGCAAGCAACATCACAAGAATCTCTGATATGGATAAAACATGCTTCTGCAATCTTATATTAAACTGAAAATGAAAGCTATAGCCTAGGAGTACTACTCCTGTGTGTCTTTCCCCCCCTTCCTTTTAAAAATATGCCTCATATATGTATTGAGGTCAAAATCCTCTCTAATCTAAAAGATAACAATAGTTACAACCAATTCTCGAAACTTTATGCCATAGAAAATGGGCCAAACTGTAAAAAACTAGGGCTGCGGTTATGGCTCTGTATATATCGAATAGTGACAACTGTGTATAAAATCAAAGAGGTTTTTTTGCATCTATTTATTTTGAGAAAAAACCTCTCTCGGTTCCCTGAGAGCCCTTTTCATTTTTCCCAAATCTGCATTTAACAAACATGTGTCAAAACAGGGAAATATGAAATCCAAAAATTAGGGCTTGGAGATGGATTCAATTCTCCCAATATGTGACACCTGTAGGAAAACTGAAAGATCCTAATGATCTCTGATGTGTTAGGCACAAAATCCTCCAACCGTTTCTCAAAATGATACTCCAGTCGCTCAGAATCCTCATTTGAAAATGATGACTCAACACAGTAAAAATGACATATTTCTGAAAATGAACCTCATCTTGCAGGGGAATTTTGAATCCCTTACCAAGATCAAAATTAAATTCTTAAGAAACCACTGGAAATCTTAGGATTTTTAGATGTCGATCAACTATTCGAACGCGAAAAATGACCTCTCCACGGCTAAGAAAATTGCATTTTTCTAAAGAAAATTTGCATATGAATGGAGTCCCGATTTCGGGTTTTCGGGATTCAGGGAAACAAGGAAGTGGTTATTAAAATATCTATGTTGGCCAAATACTTGACGGCCAAAAAACCCAGACTCTTGAGCTTTTACTCCATGTGGCTGAATGCTCGGTGTATGTGATCGTTCTGCTACCAATGCTTCCATTCATTCTCTTAAGTGACTGAAAGCCAAAATTTCAATATTTGTTACAATAGAGGCTCCATCTAGGGATGGTGCTTTCCTGCAAAGCACCAAGAATAGTAAACCATGTGCCTTCATCCATTGGGTGACCTGAAATCATCCTTATCAAACTCTGAACTCTGTCGCTTTACTTGCACCTTTCCGAAACAAAAAATCGCTTTATGCATTCATTGGGCTATGGAGTCATAATGTCTTAAATCAAAACCATACATGATGCCAAACTAAACTGGAAACGTAATTAAAACCACTGTTGTACTCTAATGCTCAAAGTCAAGCTTATTTATATACAACACCTACTCTAATTGATATCACTATTTTTTTTTTTAGTATAGGAAAACTTCCAAAACAACTAAGCGAGTATCCGACTAAAAAACTTAATTGTACTTCCATATTTGAGCAAAAGGATGATAGGAACAACTACAAATTTCAAAACATGCCCTGGGAGCATGTACTTATAGTTTTTAAATTCATACTTCAAGAAGTTGGAAATAACAAATTTAGTCCCCCATTTTGACTCCATATAAACTACTACTGGATCGTAGAAGGGAAGATATATACCACTTTCACATTTAATCCATACTTCCTCCTGTTGGGCAAGTTGTCTGAAATGTTTTTGCACACTTTGTCCACTGCTGATTTTTTTTTCCACTAGTGCAAAAATGTCGCATTGAAACTTACTGGTATGTTGCTCAATGGTTGCTAAATAGGGAGGAGAGATCAATTGTTTCAGTAACCCCTCCTTATGTCCTTCACATGTTGTCCAAAGATATTCTTGGTAGTTGTCATACATAGGCTGATCTATTTCACGATGTTGTTGATTTATTTCTTGTTGAACCAAAGTTTCTTGTTGCTTATCATCTTCAGAAACACTTTCATCACATTCATCAAACAAAGAAGGACTGTCGTAAATTTTCGCGTGTGATGAAAAATAAATCTACTCTTCTTGTTCTTCTGGATATTCATCATAAACAAGTTCAACAGATAACTCAGGAGTGTGATCAGTCAGAAAAATGCTAGGAATATCAACTGTGAAGCTGTCTGTCTCAGATCCACACTCCTTTAAATCATAGTCTAAAGCATCTTCGAACATCAAACATTCTTCAAGGTTATTAAACATGACAGCCCTATCTTCTTCATGAAACAAAACAATGTCTACAAGATGATCCCCTGGCAGGAAATCATCATCATAAATT
The DNA here is from genome assembly GCA_000966675.3 of Picea glauca. Classification (NCBI taxonomy): domain Eukaryota; kingdom Viridiplantae; phylum Streptophyta; class Pinopsida; order Pinales; family Pinaceae; genus Picea; species Picea glauca. Next base: position 523,042 of record JZKD02S1875960.1, on the reverse strand, counting down.
GGTTTACTAACTTCCTCTAAAGTCCCATGGATGTCATGATTTAAACTTAGATTTTCATTTTCAGTAATAAAAGAAGTTTCACTCACATGTTCAGGACTGTGTGAATGCTGCAAATCTGTGTAAGCAAGGGTTGTAACATAACTTTTCAGGAGCAGATCTATCTTTTCTTTTGTTAAAGGAGGAGGTGGTCTATGCAATTTCTGGATCAAGCAACTATTGTTTTCTTTCTCTGCTGCATGTTGACCATAATGCTAAATATCTTCTTCTTGAATGTGATCACAAGAGCTATCATATCCTACTTTTTTATTAGCCAACTCTTCTTCATACTGATTATCTTCATCGACTTGAGAAATTTCTGATATTCCTTCCTCCTCTTTAAGAAGATGTGTTTGATCTGTTTGTCTTATGAATTTTATATTACAACAATCTTCAAAAAGTATTTCAGCTGAATAGATTCTTTTACAATGTTGATGAAAAAGTATGTGAAAATATTTCAATGAAGGAATACTAGAATGAGTTAAGATTTATACCAGAGTCTAGCATTTCTTTCTAACGAAAACATAAACAGTTTCATGAGGACATCTTCATGATGTATATTTAATTCATCCATGAGCTTATGGAATTCAAACAAGTGTTGGGCGGGATTTTCGTCCGCATATTCTCCAAATTTAGGAAGGACATATTCCCAAACTTTAATGTCTGGAACAGTGTTTGGAAAACCATAAACATTTGCAAAGCCCAGAGGAGAAAACCTTGCAGCTATCCAAGCGGCGAATGAAATCTGACATTTTGAGACTAGTGGAGTCGCCAGTGAAGAATATAGAGTCTTCTAACCAAGGAGTCGCCAGGTGAATGATCACAGCCAATTGAATGCCTATCCCTTGTTCACCATCAAAAAATAGATCTAAACTTTTTGTCGTATCCCAGGGAAGATAGCTTCGTTCCTCTGTCCCCGGCAACGACGCCAAAAACTGTTGTCGCAAGAGTTGGTTCTAGGCTGTAATAGAGACAAGCCTTAGCACATTTTAAATGAAAAAATAAGTTATCACTCAAAACTTGATTTGGGTTGCGTGCAGGTAAATTCCAAGATAACCATGAACCAATTTTGATTGGAAGATGCCCCTTCCAACCTGAGAGGGATCTCTCAAATATATGTCATGATAGGATATCCAATAAGGTTAACAATGGGTAGATTTCTGGGCAACATAAAGTTTTGAGGTTTTTAGGGTTGATGGGTTGGACTGGGAGGTAGTCCATTGGGCATGGAGTCAAGTGATCAAGAAAATAGCAAGAGTGTTTCGGCAATGGAAATCCATGGAGCAGAGGTGAGATAGAAGCTGATTACAAAGAGAAGGATTTATAAAAGTATGGCAAAAGAATAAAGAGAAAACATATCAATACACAAGGAGCACTTAGCGATGACTGAATTCCAAGCACAAATCAGTGGAAAGAGATGGTTGGGACAGAGCATCTAGCAAATGACGGATTCTGAACCTTGATCTCTGCAAGAAACAACCTATAACCATTCTACAACATAGCATATAACAGAGGATGAATTCTTTTAAAAAACAATTACAAATCAAGAAGAAAAGATAGATGGAGTGATATTAAAACTAAGAAAATGGACAAAATCTGCAAGCAACATCACAAAAATCTCTGATATGGATAAAACATGCTTCTGCAATCTTATATTAAACTGAAAATGAAAGCTACAACCCAGGAGTACTACTCCTGTGTGTCTTTCCCCAACTTCCTTTTACAAATATGCCTCATATATGTATTGAGGTTGAAATCCTCTCTAATATAAAAGATAACAATAGTTACAACCAATTCTTGAAACTTTCTTCCATAGAAAATGGGCCAAACTGCCGAACACTAGGGCTGCGGTTACGACTTTGTATATCTCGAATAGTGATAGATGTGTATAAATTGAAAGAGTCTTTTGTGCATCTGTTTATTTTGAGAAACAACCTCTCTCAGTTCCCTGAGACCCCTTTTCATTTTTCCCAAATCTGCATTTAACAAACATGTGTCAAAACAGGGAAATATGAAATCCAAAAATTTGGGCTCAGAGATGGATTTTATTCTCCCAATATGTGACACCTGTAGGAAAATTGAAAGAGGCTAATGATCTTTGATGTGTTAGGCACAAAATCCTCCAACTGTTTCTCAAAATGATACTCCAGTTGCTCAGAATCCTCATTTGAAAATGATGACTCAGCACAGTAAAAATGCCATATTTATGAAAACGAACCTCATATTGCAAGGGAATTTTGACTACCTTACCAAGATCAAAATGAAATTATGAAGACACCAATGGGAATATTAGGATTTTAATATGTCTATCGACTATTCGAACACGGAAAACGACCTCTCCACGGCTGAGATAATTGTGTTTTTCTAAAGCAATTTTGCATATGACTGGAGTCCCGATTTCGAGTTTTCAGGATTCGGGGAAACGAAGTAGTGGTTATTAAAATATCTACATCGGCCAAATCCCTGACGGCCAAAAACCCCCGACTCTTGAGCGTTTTCTCCATGTGGCTTAATGCTTAGTGTATGCGGTCGTTCCACTGCCAATGCTTCCATTCATTCTCCTAAGTGAGCGAAAGCCAAAATTTCAATATTTGTTACAACTGGGCCCACCAGCAGTCTAGTAACTGTCTTCATGTCTATTTTTTCATTTTTCTAATTTAAATTGTCTTTTCATTTTCCTGTGCATGTATATTTTTATTTAATTAATTAGTTTTCCGTAGCTTATTGTTTTACTTCTTTTTGCAGGTTAGATGATGATTTGTGATAGTATGTGTTGATTTTATAGATTAGAAAAGGCTTGCAAGTCTCCAAGTCTCTTTACTAATTCCGTGTGCAATTAAAAATTCTCTCTCTCATTATACTAACCCCGCATGTAGTTAGATGATAAATTGTGCTTTCTTTTATATTTTTACAGTCAAGCTTAGAACAGATTTTTAATTGGAACATAGCATAGTTTTAATCTGAGTTTCTTCTTTCAAAGATTGATGGATGGATAGATTTGCTTCCAGTTTTTGAATCATAGCTTGCTTCAGTTTTAGATATATTTCACTTTCTTAGTTATTGGTTAAATGTAATTGTCAATTCACTTTTTAATATCATGTTTTTAATTTCTGGTTTCAGTCATTTTCTTTATCATAGCTTGAATGATTAAAATAGACATAGTATAGTTTCCTTTCACACAATTTCCTTTCATAGATTAAGATGCAATTGATTTTTTTTAATTAGATAATGATGATCTCATCATGATGTTGATGGTGTATACATGAATATGTAGGGTATTTAACATTATTTTTATCATGGCTAAGTTTTCATTGGACTATTTTCTTCACACCTTTCATTTTTCCATTGAAATTAGTATTGAGGTTATACCATTAGAACTATCCTTTGTTGTCAAGTGTCATCGATATATCATCCGTCACCACTGAAGGCATTCACACAACCACCAACATTACGTTTGAGTGTTTCATAAGTTAAAGTTAGTCAGGGATGATTTTAGGGGCTAAATTTCGCTCATGGGCTAATTTTCCATGGTTTTTCCAAAAACGAGATTCGTTATTTTAAAAATGATTCGCCCAAATTCTATAGGATAAAATTATTTTACCTTACAAATAACTAAAATTTTATAAAAACTATATAAAATACTTAGAAATTTGAATATTTTTACAAAAATATCGCCAAACATTTATAGTTGACATATGAAGTATTAGTAAGATTCGCCAAAGTGTCTACATTTTAAAATAAATTTCCATCCTTAAAATCATCCCTGAAGTTAGTTTCTGGCTTTCATAAGTTAGAAAAGATAGTTTCTTGTTTTCATAAGTTTAGTTGATAGTCTTTCTTGCTTTCAATAGAATATATTTCTTTTCATGCATTGCATTGAGCATTTAAACTTCCTTTCACGCAAGAGAAACAATTTTTCATTAGGCATTTAGTTCACTTGCCTCTTAGGCTAGGTAGTTGTTCAATGAGAATTCTTTTCTTACTTGTCTTTTGCTTTAAGCTTTTGCTTTCTTGTCTATTTTCTTTAACATGTTAGTTAGGTGCTTTTTCTTGCTTGTCTATTTTCTTTAATAGGTTAGTTAGGAGTTTTTGCTTTCTTGTCTATTTTCTTTAATAGGTTAGATAGGTGTTTTTGCTTACTTGCTTATTTAATTGATTTCATAGGGTAGTTGCTCATTGAATGTAGCTTGGAAGGTTAAAGGTAGTTTGCTTTCATCATTTGCTTAGTATGCTTAGTAGTTTTCCTTTTCTTACTGTCACGAACTAGTTTTCTTTACATAGAGTTTTCATTTGCCTTCTTAGGAACTATCCATCAGTCCTTGGCCCAAAAGTACTTAGGTTACCTAGTTTCAATTTTCTTAGTAGGGTTTGTTCATTAGATAGGTTTGCTTTCGTAGATTAGCCCTAGATAGCTTCTTTCCGTAGTTATACTATACTCCTACCAACCTTTTTACCTTTGGCATATATTTTGCTACAACTCTAAGTTTACTTACCCCGGGTTGACAATTTAATTGAGGGTAGTTTAGTGTCTTTTTTAGTACATATAAAACACCTAACACCTATTCTCCATCTTGTCAATGTCGTCCCTTCCAAACACTTCTCTCCGACCAAAGGTATTATAAAAGGGGATACACTCTAGCCCTTTCTCTTCATCCTAATGGCAGAAGGGATGAGTCGAGCCATCAAAGAAGCCATCACCGATCACTCCCTCTCAAGTCTCACCCTCCATGGAATCTCCCTACCCATATCGCACAGTCAATTTTTGGATGATATCCTCTTAATGGGACTCCCCACAGTTTGAGAATCTCTTCGAATTCACTCACTGATCAACCTTTTCTGTGATGCTTTAGGTATGGAAATAAACTTCTCTAAGTCCCAAATCTTCTTCTTCAACATGCCCATCTAGATCCATCACCATATCATGCAACTCTTGGGGTTCACCTGAAGCATCCTCCCTTCTAAATATCTTGGAATCCCTCTTATTGATAATCCGTTAAGGAACACCTCCTGGGAATATCTGCTATCCAAATTTAGGAAAAAACTTGCGTCTTGGAATTTTCGCTCCCTCAATATACCTGGTCACCTCATCCTCCTCAAGTCTGTCCTTCAAGCCCTCCATATATATTCTTTCTCAGTGCTTGCGGCCCCAAGATTTATCCTCAGCTTTCTCAGAAACATCCAAAGGAGATTCCTTTGGCAAGGAAACGAAGATGGCTACAAATGGGCTTTGGCCAGTTGGAAAAAAATGTGCAGACCAAAGCATGCAGGGGGAATAGGTCTTAGAGATCTGTCTATCCTCAACAAAGTCATCAGTAAAAAAATCTTGCGGAGATGCTTAAAAAGGCCTCAAGACCTCTGGGCATGCCTTTGGATGAAAAAATGCATACCTTCCACACCGGAAAAATATCTAATCAGATGGAATGGTCAAGGTCCTGGATCTCTTATCTGGAATGTAGCCAAGAAAAAAAAAGGGGTGATCATAGACCACGCTTTCTGGGAACTGCAAGATGGGACCTCGACCCTCTTCTGGAGAGACTCTTGGTAGAAAATTTTGGCCCTGGACAAGGTTCCCACTTTGAGCACTTTTCTTCCCTTAACGATAGGTGCAGGCCTTCAAAATGTAGTCGACTTATGGATTCTTGAAGAAAATAGAGTCACCTAGTGCAAATGGAAAAACACCCATGAAGAGTTGAACATCCCCCCTGAGGTAAATCATCAACCATGCCCATCTAATGAAAATAGGCTTTACAGGCCCCTCTTGGTGCCATATTTTTTGTAATGAGGAGGAGACTTAGAATCACCTTCTCAATATTTTCCCCTACAGTTCACAACTTTGGGATCAATGCACAAACATCATGAGAACCTCTGATAGAAATCGATCTAGAATAAGGGAAACAATTAAGGGATGGAGAGATTTAATATTTCACTCTCCCATCCTCAAGAGGATTTGGCAGCTTCTACCTGGCTTTATCCTGTGGCATATTTCAAAAGAACAGAATCACATAATATTCAAATCATCCTCCTTGAACTGGAAAGAAGTCTGGTCCAAAATTCATTCCAAAATTAAGGAAATAATCAACTTACACCTCTGGACAGATCATGATTTGAATTTCACACCAACTGAGCACATCATTCTCAATACCTAGCAACTCCGTCTCTCCCCCTCTTGTTCTGCCCCAATCCTAGGTAACACTACTAAGATCATCCCCTCCCATTGGGAGGCCCCGCAAGAGGGGTATCATAAAATAAACTTCGATGAAGCCTCCAAGGTAAATCCGAGACCCGTATGTTATGGGGCCTATTAACACATATGTTTGTAAAGGGGTGTTTTCCCTTAGAAATTGATTTCTAGGCAAAAAAATGAAAGAAAGAGGGTTAAAAACCCACAAGGGGTGTTTTATCTAAAGCCAGGAAGAGTGATTTGACCTCTTGGCGCATTGATCTAAGGCACGCGTAGATATGGATGGTTGAGCTTAGTGCACTCAAATCTACGGCCCACGACCTTTAACAGGGGGGGGGGGGGGGTTCGAGTTGGTGGTTTCCCAGCCTGGGCCCCAAAACACCGGGCCACTTTCTCATCACCCAACCACCTACCAACGCCCTCACCGATCCCCCTTCCCCCCTACCCCCTCCCTCCACCCCTCCTACCCCCCCTCCGAGCTAGACCGCTTACCTCCCTCGCTCCCTCCGACACCTGTACTCCATTCACATCACCTACTCGCTTGTCCCCTTTCTGCTATCATGTATCTCCCTTTCATATCCCAACATGTGTCTCCCACTCCCACTCGATCTCACCTCCACCATCATTTTTTTTGTCCTCCCTCCTGACCAATCAAACTCCTCTCCTTTTGCCACATCACCCTCACACCTTTACACCTTAGCTCTCGTTTATTGGTTCCCACTCTTTCCCAGTCACTGCTCGACCAACTGCATCATTCCACTTGGCTGCTAATCACTTGTTTTTCCATGCTGGTTTTCACCCACCATCTTTCCAGTTCCTCATCATCAGCGTCCACGTCCACCTACTATTGTCCCTACTAGAGCTCAACAAAGTGACAGGTGTCGCGTTGACTCAGGCACTCGTCCTAATCCCAATAAAGACAGTTAATGAAAGAAGGGGGAGGTGGTTGAAACATCATCTCCCCCCATGAATAGAAAGCTCGAAATTAATGGTAGACTATTTGAGCTAGCATCCAACAAGAAGCTACATGCATAGTCTCACAAAGAAGATTCAGATGAAAGAGCTTGCGTCTGATAGAGACTGCATGCACAGTCTGCATGGAAGTTTCAGATGTAATGAATTAAATGCATGAATTGATCACTCTTTTGGTAGTGGTAGTCGTGTCTAAGTATAAATATGTAATTTTGATATTTTTTTTATGGTCGATGGTTGAGCCAGGATCCGGATTGTAAAGTTTTAATGAAGCACTCTGGTTATCTGGTTATGTAATTTGATTTGATATTTCTTGTTTAATGAAAGTCAACTTCCTTGTCATCCTATTTTCCTATGATACTAAAGTGTCCATGATTGAAGGATTCACATGGATTGTTTTGACTGTATTGTGATGTATGTTTGATTGCAATGTTGTTATTAACGTTCTCTAGTTTTCTGAAGTTTCGAATCCAAGAAGATCTTGTATTCGAAGCTTTTCCTTCTTAGGTTGTTGGAAGACCTGATGTCCATAGCAGACCTATACATTCTTCTTGAAAGTTCTTCCTCCTACTCACCCTTACAAAAACTTACTAACCAAATTTTATCAAGATCTTACCTGCTCGTGCATACTGGTGCAGTTTTCTGAGTTAAAACGATATCATATTGGGTCTACACCCATTTGACCTCTCTAAAATTATTCATTTGTGACATATAAAATGATGGGTATTGGGCTTACCTTCAATGCAATCTGGAGGTGACTTCTAGTGCTAACATTCTTGGTGCCTTTGCTAGGGACGGATTGAATACATTCCCTGGGATAGAATGACAAAGAGCTTCCGATTTTGAAGGTGCATCAGATATCAGAACCATTGAGGATTAAAACTTGCACCTGGTGACTCCACTGTTTCGACTCCATTGTTTAAGTTGTGGATTCCAGGGGTAGACACATGAGGTCTACCCCACAACTTCCTCTAGTAATGCCTGAAGCTAACCTAGAGAAATTTATCAGACAAAATACCCTTCATGAAGGTACTTTAGCTGCTAAACCAGGTATTTCTGATGATTTTCATCATCCTCCTATATAAATTCCCATATATTCCTCTCATTCTCCTGTTATACCATTTGTTGGAGTTTCCCGAAGTTTAAAGTTCAGAAGTGTTCTTGTTTATTTCTCCTCTCCTAGTCCTAGATTGGAGGGAGAAATATTTGTCACTCCTTTTCCCCCCAAAGTTTCACAGTGGTCTAGACCCAGGACCTTGGAAGATTTTCCCACCTCGGGCTTTACCACTCCTCCTCCTATTAAATCTGCAACATTTACAAAAGGATAAACCTCTGCTCCCTTGAGCCCTATGGAATTTCCCCCCAACACTCATTCGTTTCCATTTTCTCCTAGAGGAACAGTTCCAATCTCACTTGTCTGAACTCCATCCCCTCCTGGTTCTCCTCTAGTTCACAATTCAATGGCAGGTGCTAACCCTCCTAGAAATAGAATGGATGCCATAGTGGCTACAAGATATGCCCCTCTAATATTAACTCAGCCAATTAATTCTCTCCTTGCTAGATATTACCTAAAATACATGCCCAAATTCACAAGAGAAGAAGACATAACTGCTGAAGAACACCTTGCTGCCTTCTACAGTTATGTAGACAATTTGAACATTGAAAACGAGGATGTGTGGATGAGAGGTTTTTTGCAGAGCCTTGATGGTGAGGCTAGGGAATGGTTTAGGGGATTGACCCCTGGATCCATTTCTAGGATTGAGGCTTTAGATGATGTTTTCTTGAGATAGTGGGGGGGGAAATATTACTTTATGTATTATATTGCAGAGTTTAGGTTCCTAAAGAGAAAAGAGGGAGAATTTGTCCCTGACTTCTCCAAAAGATTCAAGAAAATGTACAATAAGATCCCTGTTGAGATAAAGCCTACAAAAGCCTCTGCCAAAATCACTTATGCTAGTTCTTTCAACCCTAATTTCTGACTCCTTTTAAGAGAGAGAAGAACTACTTCCTTGGCTCATATGCAAGATGCAACCCTGGAAGTGGATTCCAACATATTGGTAGTTGATAGAATTAGGAGTAAAGTTGATAGAGATATAGGAAAGGGGATTTATGAAGCCTCAACCTCTGATTCCTTTGCGTCCCACCCTCAAGTAGATGAATTGACCAAGATGGTAAAATCTCTTTCTGTAGAGATGGAGAATATAAAGTTCGAAGGGAAGCAAGGTTATAAGAATGCCAAAAATGATGATAACAAAGGAAACTTCAAAAGACCAAATAATATTCCTCAGATACTCCCAAGAGAACCTAGAAACAGAGATAGGGATGATCAGAAAATCCAAACCCCTCTCCAAAATAACCTCATTAATGATGAAGAAGGAGAGGAAGAAGAGTTTGATCTTGAAATCCATTTTCTTGGAGATACCTCCCCATTTACCCATTTAACCCAATCTACATACGAGGAGTCTCTCATGGGAAACCAACTAAATGAGTTTTGTAAGGGGGAGAAGACCAATAGTAGTCCCAATAAATATAACCTCAGGTCTAAGAAGAAAGAAGGGAAGTGTGAGATTCCTGATCATCCTACGATATCAGAGAATCCTGCTAAAAATGTAGCAGACAACAACAAAGATAAGAAGGCACAGAACCCCCCACCAGTGGTCAAAGGTCCATCCAAGAGGTGAGAGAAATTATGAAGCCCCCCTCCTCTTTTAACTTTGAACATGAAATTCAAAATATTAGGATCCCTGTGCCTCTTTCAAAGCTGGTCAAACATGAAGACTTCAAAAGGTGCCTCTCCAAAATGTTGCAGCCCGAGCCTTCGTCTTATTCCACAGACTCAATCAACCTCCAAGATGAGAAGCCAACAACCATCATAGGTCCTTTGGTATAAGATATATATGACTCATCCTCTCCCTTCTATACCTCACTGAACATACATGATAAGGTGTTGCATAACTATTTGATGGACTCAGAGGTATCTCATAACTTGATGCCCAAAACTGTCATGGATGAACTTGGATTAGAAATCACAAAGACTTACCTTGAATTATATTCTTTTGACTCTAGGAAGGTGCAATGTCTTGGGGTCATCAAGGATATAGTCGTAACCTTAGTTCAACTGTCCATGAAAAGTGTGGTCATGGATATCATGGTGGATGATGTCCCCCCCAAGTTTGGCATGCTCTTGTCAAGATCTTGGATAAAACGACTTGGGGGAACCTTGTAGATGGACCTCACATATGATACCATTCCTATGTTTGGGGGGGGAGCATAGAAGACTGTACAAAGAAGCTCATTTGGCCTACACTCTTAGTGACGAAGCATACCCCACCAACCATCCTATTTTTGCACTTGATACTAATTTGGGATCCAACTTATTGCAGCTCACTAATGCTCCCGAGTTTCCTCTTGAAATCAGAAAGTAGTCCATTACTTTTTGTAAAAATACTCCTCCAATCACCTCTGTTTGGAATTTTTTTTTTGATGGAGCCTCTACTAAGGAAGGTGTTGGTGTTGGATTGGTCGTTGTTTCACCTTCTCAAGAAAATATATCTCTGTCCTACAAGTTAAAATTTGAAACTACCAATAATGTGGCGGAGTATGAAGCTCTTGTTTTGGGTTTGAGAGATGAAAAATACACGGGGATTGAAGAGATATCATTGTTTGGGGATGCTGAATTAGTTTTCCATCAGATCATAAATATTTATCAAACTAAGCACCCTAGGCTAAGAAATTATAGAAATGAAGTGTGGGACCTAGTTGACAGTTTTTTCTTAGCTTTCAATATTTCATATATTCCAAGAGAAGAGAATGTCATGGCTGATTCTTTAGTCATCTCAACAAGTAATTTCAGAGTGCCTCTACCACCTAAACTCAAGTATGATGTAGAGGTGAAATAGAAACCCTCTATACCTGACAATTTCAAGCATTGGAAGGTGTTTGAGGATGATCTTGAGATCAAAAGGTTCGTTGAGACTATTGATGAGTTTTTTGCATTGCATATTAACCAAGATCATGATTTTGAAAGTAATCATCATGCTAATGTTTTTCTGAACCAAATTGCTAGTCATCATATCATTCAGTTGCCTAGGAATCATATTCCAAAGGGGCTAGTTCCTTTGGAAATAATTTTTGACAGGAACGATGTGGCAGTGAAAGGTAGAGTTTTAACTGACGATGCTGGTGTAGCTGAGTGCAATATTGGCACAAAAAATGATCCAAATTTTGTCAAGTTGTCAAGCATATTGTCAAGGGAAAAAAGGGATGAATATGCTACACTGTTAAAGAAATTTTCTGATGTGTTTGCTTGGACGTATGAAGATATCAGAACATACGACACATGTGTCATTGAACATAAGATCCTATTGAAAGAAGAGGCCAAGCCATTTAGGAAGAAATTGAGACAAATAAATCCTATGTTGCTACCTATTATGGAGAGGGAGGTTAAAAATTTGTTGGATGCCAAGATTATCATTCCTTTGAGGTATTCTGAATGGGTGGCCAACCTGGTCTCAATGAGAAAAAAGAATGGAGAAATCAGACTCTGTGTCAATTTTTAGAACCTAAACAAAATCTCTAAGAAGGATAATTACCCCCTGCCAAAGATGGAGCACATATTATAGAGGGTGACGGGTGCATCTAGGATGTCCATGATTGATGGATTTTCTGACTACAATCAAATCTCTGTCTTGCATGAAGACATAGAAAAGAAAACATTCACTACTCCTTGGGGTACATTAATGTATTCTAAGATTCCCTTTGGATTCATGAACGCAGGGGCAACCTTCTAGGAAGCCATGGATATCACCTTCATTGGAGAAAAGGATAAGTTTGTAGTCATCTATATGGATGGAATCTTAGTTTTCTCCAAGTTAGATAAAGAGCATTTCTATCATCTGAGAAAAGTCTTCTTGATATGCAAAAAGTTTGGTCTATCTTTAAATCCCCAAAATTCATTGTTTTCCATGAAGGAGGGGAAATTACAGGGGCACATAGTATTAGCTGAAGGGGTGAGGATTGATTCAAGTAGGGTAGAAAATATCCAAGCCTTGGCACTTCCTAGGTCCAAGAAAGAAGTTCAGTCTTTCTTAGGGAAAATCAATTTTCTGAGAAGGTTTGTTTCTAATTTTGCTGAGTTGGTAAAGCATATTATAGACATGTTGAGGAAAGGAAATGAAATCAAATGGATTGTTGAATCTCGTAATTCTTTCAATCAAATAAAGAAGGACTTAACTAAAGCCCCTGTGCTCATCAATCCTGACTACTCCAAGGATTTGATGATCTTTTCCTTTGCTTCATTTGATATAGTAGCAGTTGTTTTGTTGCAAAAGAATGTTGAAGGGTTGGAGCAGCCCATTTCCTTTTTTACCAAGGCATTGAGAGATGATGAGATAAAATATGGCATCATGGAAAAGCAAGCCTATGCTTTGGTCAAATCCCTCAAGGCTTTCAGAGTCTATGTTTTTCATTCAAGAGTCATTGCATATGTTCCTTCAGTTTCCGTGAAGGAGATTCTCATTCAACCTGACATAGAAGGAAGGAGGAGCAAGTGGATTTCCAAAATACTTGAATTTGATTTGGAAATAAAGCCCACCAAATTGGTTAAAGGCCAAGGTTTAGCTAGGATGCTAGTTGAAACCAATTGCAAATATTTGGAGGTTAATTTCATCAACAATTGCTCATAAAATCAACAAGCTGAGTGGTCTAATAAAGATCCTCAAGTTAGCCCTCCATTGGCAGAATGTTCTTGGTACAAGGACATTATATATTTCCTGTAAAAGTTGCGACCTCCTGATGGTATAGGAAAAAGCAAGGCAAGAGATTTAAATCTTAAATCAATTAAATACTATCTCATTGACCAAGTATTATATTGGAAAGACCCTTTGGGAATGATTTTGAGATGTTTAGACCCACAGGAGGCCCAAAGAATTATGTTTGATTTTCATAACAGTCTATGTGGGGGGGATCACTTCTGGAGAACCACAGCTTATAAGATTTTCAGGGTTGGGTATTTTTGGCCTATTTTATTCACCGATGTATGTGCAAAGATCATAGCTTGTTTTAAATGTCAAAAATTCTTTGGAAAGCAACAACTCAAGTCTTTTCCATTGAAGTCAGTAGTAGCTTTAGGAACCTTTCAACAGTGGGGCCTAGACTTCATTGGGGAAATTCATCCTGCTTCTAGTGGTCAACAAAGGTGGATCTTGACTACCACATATTACTTTACCAAGTGGATAGAAACTATCCCCACAAGGAGTGCTTCCCACAAGGTAATCATTGGTTTCCTTGAGGATATTATGGCAAGGTTTGGTTTTCCAAGAAGGATTGTCACTGATAATATTGCCTCTTTCAAATATGAACCATTGATCCAGTTTTGTGAACAGTTTGGAATTTCATTGATTCACTCAAATCCTTACTACCCCCAAGGTAATGGACTGACAGAGTCCTCTAACAAGAGCCTTATAAATATCATCAAAAGACTCCTAGAGGACAACAAAAAAACATGGGATTCAAAGCTCAAGTTTTCTCTGTGGGATGACAGAGTGATGATAAAGAGGTCTCTTGGAGTCTCTCCTTTTCCACTGGTGTATGGAGTTGAGGCCATTTTTCCTTCTCATCTAGCCTTGCCTGTGGCAAAATTCTTCCAAGACTGCCAAGGGGATCCTGATGATATGATCATAAGGATACAATAGTTGGTAGAAGTAAAATAGGCTAGAGAGAATTTAATGGACAAAGCACATCAACATCAACATAAGATCAAGCAGGCCTTTGATAGGAAGGTAAGGAAAGACGATTTCCAGCTGGGATATCAAGTACTCAAATGGGATGCACCTAAGTAGGACAAAGGCAGGCACGGTAAATTCGAAGCCTTGTGGATTGGGCCCTTCAAAATCTATGAAATATTTCCAAATAATACTAACAGGTTGCAGAATTTGAAGGGAGTTGAAGTTTTTGGTGGCCCTGTAAATGGGCATTTTCTGCAAAGTTTTTTTGTTTGAGCCATGAATGGCTTCTTCATGTCATTGTAAATATCATTCTTATTTTGTTTGTAATAGCTGACTTCACATCCCAACACTAAGGCACTAAAACTACTGAAGTTCTTAGAGCCTCGCAAGGAGGCCTCTATCCCCAATGGAGCCTAATGTTGGCACATATGTTTGTAAAGCGGTGTTTTCCCTTAGAAATTGACCTCTTGGAGAAAAAATGAAAGAAATCGGGTTAAAAACCCACAAGGGGTGTTTTAACCAAGGTCGGGAGGAGTGATTTGACCTCTTGGTGCGTTGTGCTAAGGCATGCGTGGATCTGGACGACTGAGCATAGCGCTCTCAAATCTATGGCCCACGACCCATATATGACTCCCCCGACATTCTGCCTTTAATGGGACGGGGGTGGGGGGGGGTCCAATTTGGTGGTTTTATAGCGCAGGACCCCCACCAACATGTCTCTTTCTCATCAACTCAGGCACCCGCCCCCCCCACGCTTTACCTCTTACCACCTCCATTTTTGTAGTGTTGTTATTAATGTTCTCCATTTTTCTGAAGTTTTGAATCCAAGAGGATCTTGTATTCGAAGATTTTCCTCCTTAGGCTGCTAGAAGACTTGATGTCCATAGCAAACCTCTAAATTCTTCTCGCCAGTTCTTCCTCCTACTCACCCTTACTACAACTTACTAACTGAATTTGATCAAGACCTTACCTGCTCGTGCATACTGGTCTAGTTTTCTGAGTTAAAATGATATTGTCTTGGGTCTGCACCCATTTGACCTCTTTAAAATTATTCATTTGTGACATATAAACTGATGGGTACTAGGCTTACCTTCAATGGAATCTGGAGGTGACTTCTAGTGATAACATGGCTTCCATATGCAACAACAAAGGAGATATCCTCCACATATTAGCTGGGAACTTGGGTCATAACGCTAAAAATGAAACTGAGTTATGGGGATTGCTCAAAGGTTTTCAAGTGGCCAAAGATCAAGGGATAAACCTCCTTATAGAAGAAGGAGATTCACAGATAATCATCAACCTCTTCTCACATATCCTAAATGGTGCAGAACCGGAAAATATCTCCCCAAGGTTGAGACTCATGAACAAGTTGACCAAAATAAAGTCAATCTGTCAGCCATAGTGGGTAATACTTCATGCCCATGTCTGAAGAAAAGAAAATCAAGTGGCAGATATGTTGGAAAACTTCAGGGTAGACCTACAGGAAGAAGAATTCTATTTTTCTCCTGCATCATGTCCTACTCACCCCTTCATTGTTGCATGCATAAAAACTGCTAAAAACAAGGACCAACCCCTAGATGGGCTGCCATCAGAACTGATGAGTGGATGGACAACCGAGTAGACATGTAACACCCTGTTTCCCCCAGTCTATAAAAATAATTATGCTGGCCAAGAACTGTGGAAAACTGAAAGGTGTGAATGTGTGATTTTGAATGGACCTTAGTATACAAGGTCAACAAATGTAAATTGACATTATATATATATATTGCAGGACTGCTGAGAGGGGGATGTGCTGGAAAAGAGACCACGATGGTTGAAGATAGGTGGTGGAGGGCACTTGGAATGGTGGCGTTAACTTCAACTAAAACCAATACCATATTTGGTCTTCACTGGCCCAGAGAACCAAGAGCGGCTCCCTGGCCCCGAGATGAATTACTCACCAGGAGGGTAGGTGAAGAGGCTCCTCATGAGTTAATGAGGGATGGGGGTGAACCGCCCATCTGTGGAGGAATTAGACTTGACCACCGTGGGGGAATTCGTGCCACACGCAACCTCGCCTAGAAAGAAAAGGTAGGTCAAAGGTGTGGGAGGGGACGCGAGGGAAGGATCGTAGGAAAAGATCGGAAGAACTCTGAAACAAAATACAGAGTGAGTGATAGCAGAGAAGAAGGAGAGTAACCTTCATTCTCAATTGCTGAAGAACAGAGATAGAGAGTCTCAAGCATCGTGGTCTAGCTCGGGGGTGGCTAGTGGTAAATCCATTCGGAGTCATTGAGCCTACGGTTGGGTGGAAACGAGCACCCCTCTCAGCAGTTGCATCAAACCCAATGTTTTTCTGATAAGTGTTTTATATCTTGTATCTTGAAATTATATGCTGACATGTATGATCATAGTCTGTGCAATTATGAATGGTTTCAGTATAGGACTATCTGTAGGGTGTTTTGATCAGAAAATGATGGCTGCATACTTTTATTGGAAAGCCCACGTATGGCTTATGTTTATATATATTGAACTGATACATATTTTCAAGTCTACTCTCGAGAGATTTGTTCCCGTGTTTGTCTTACCTGATGCCTTGGATAGATTTCCCCCATGAAGGCACCCTTTCGATACCACTCCCTTACCTTCTAGAAGACCTTCCAGTCTGGTCTTAAAAAACCTAGTGTAAATTGCCTGAGGACCCGAAGGAGGTTGATATAGTTTAAGTCTTAAAATCTTGCACGAGGGAGAATGGTCCTCGTAGACCTCAACATTTCGGCATTTTGGCATCCAGAATACCCAAGGGCGATTTTCCTTGCACTCGCAATTCCCGAATCCTCGACTTGCGAAATCCCGATATATATTAGCATGGGAGTAAGTTAAGAGTTTTTGGTGTTTTGGCACCTGGAGTATCTAGGTGCGAGTTCTCTGGTACCCACGAGTCCCGAAACTTCGACCCGCGAAATCCCAAAATGACCACGTGTGGATGAGTTAGGACCTTTCGGTGGTTCGGTACCCAGGATACCCTTTCCTCTTTCTAAATGCACGAATGAGATCCTTTCGAAGGATCTAAGGTCTGTTTCGACCATTAAATTGGATGAAGGATGTAGGCGTTAATTCCTCGACCCCTTTTTAACCTTCATAAGTAACGAAGAAATTGGGATCGTCGATTCCAATACCGATGGGAGTATCCGGATCGTCCAACTGTAGAGTACATGTGGCAGCCGGTAAACGTTTCGGCTTTTTGCACCTGAGAGATCAGAAGGTAAGAACCCTTGTCCTCACAACTTGCGAAATCCCGACATATGAAATCCCAAAATGCTAGTGTGTGGGTAACTTATGAGTTTTCGGAGTTTCGGCACTCGGGTTACCTAAGTGCGAGTTCTCTTGTACTCACAAGACCCGAAACCCCGATTCACGAAAACCCGAAATGATAATAGTATGGAGAAGTTATAAGATCTCGGAGTCTTGGTACCTGGGATATCTAGAAGCAAGTTCCTTGTACTCGCAAGTCCGAAATCCCCAACCGGCGAAATCTCGACTTGGGAAATCCCGAAAAGGTATGGCGTGGGTAAGCCTTGGTGTTTCGGTGTTTCGGCATCCGGGATACCTAAGGGTAAGATCCTCTTGTCATCGCATATCACAAAATCCTGAAGTATGAAACCCCGAAATGAGCATAGTGTTACTAGAATTTAATGTTTTGGTGTTTCGGCATCCAGGATATCTAGAGGCAAGTCTCTTGTCCTCTCGACTCCCAAAATCATGACTTGTGACATCCAAAAATGGTAGAGCGTGGACAGGTTATGATGTTTCGGAGTTTCGGCTTCCGGGAGACCCGAATGTGAAATCCTCCTGCCCTCGCATATTGCGAAATCCCGATAGGCAAAGTCTCGAAATGGAATAGCTCACATGGTGTTGGTGTTTCGGCGTTTCGGTACCCGAGATCTCCAAAGGTCAGTTTTCCTCATGTTCGCTAGACACAAAATTCTGATGGATGAAACCCTGAAATGAACAAGGGAATACATGCATCGCGATTTTTCTGAATCGCGAAAGCTGGGAGCACCTCTCCAGTAAGACCTGTGGTCATAGCCTCCGATCATATGAGTATATATAAGGGATGGCAGGGTCTGTATGAGGTCCCATAGGGATTCGGGGAATTCTGTTCATTGGAGAAAAGATGAAAAAGGCTGAAATAAAATTGAATTTCGTAGTGGGTGTGTTACAAAGTGGTATCAGAGCATGGTTACAACACTTGGCCTACTTGGGATCATGAGCAGGTTGCACAGAGACTCCATTCAGAGTACTATTAAAATGAGTAACTCCTTATCTTGACCCCCTCAATTAAAAAGTCAAAGTTAAGAATGAAAACTCCTATTGTGTGTGTGCATGAGAAAAAAAAAATATGAATTATGTACTGGCTATAAATGAATATGAACATTAACTAACAACCAACGTTTTTTTTCCTTTTGCACACAAGTGGACTCACCATGAAGTGGGGGAAGGATCCCACAATAGTGATGAAGAGTCTGATGAAAGGAGGGTGGTAGGGACCCCTCCAGATCTAGCCGAGACTGTGAGGAGCCTCATGGTAGAATTACAAAGTTGCAAGGTTGACAATGAGAGGATGATGAAAGAACAAGAGAAGCAAACATAAATTAATGCAGTTTTACTATAGAGCTTATCCGACCTACAAAGACAAATGCAGCATGAACCTGAGGTACAGAAACATGGCCATATCAGTGACCACACCGAAATAAGAACCTCAAGAAAGGTCCACCCCAGATATAAGGGACAAGCGTCGGACAATTCTTCTGGAAAGGAAGCTGGCATTTCGGAGGGCTCTTCTAGCAACATAACTGGTTCTTATTCCCAAAGAAGACAGAAGAAGTGAAAGATTTCCAAGGGTCATAAATTCAAAGAACTCAAGAAGGCCAAACCACCCTCCTTCGACGGTGAAATAAAGAAGGGAGAGGAAGCAGAGGCCAGGCTGCTTGGACTAAAGAAGTATTTCAGAGTCCATGACTTCTCAGAAAATTTGAAGGCCCGAGTGGCCACCTTCAACTTGAACGGAAAGGCTTCCATTTGGTGGGAAGACCTTAAGAATGTGAAAGGGGTTTGTGAAGAGGACCTGTCTTGGGAGCAATTTGAGAAATACTTCCAAAAGAAGTATTTGTCAGAAAAAATATTTCGACGAGAAGACTAAAGAGTTTTATGAACTCAAACTGGGGCAACTCACCATAGAGGAATATGTCAGTAGATTCCTCGAGTTGCTGAGGTATGTACCCTACATAAAGGAAGAAAAGGAAAAGGTGCAACGCTTCATCAACAGACTACCTAAGGACTATCAGAACATAATTGAATTTGATGAACGAAAGACCCTAGAAGGCACTATCCGAAAGGCAACCTATTGTCATGAACAGTTTGGACATCGAACAAAACCTCACGAAGGATGGAAACAGAAGAATAGTTCAATATTTCAAAAAAAGGGGATTAAATACCTAGGATTTAAGAACTATAAGAAGAACCTAAGGACGAGCTTCCTAGCCCAGAGTGTACACCAGCAGAAATTTCCCTCCTTGAGCGAAAATAAAAATTCTGGATTTGTACCAATGAAGGTTGATAACCCAAAGAAAGAACCTTTGAAATGTTGGGGTTGTGGAGAAGAACATCTACTGAGAGATTTTCCACACCGACAAAAAAATAGTCGGAGTATTTACAACATCCAGGAAGCTACCACTGTCAATGATGTGGCCAGGAGTGTGCCACAAATTTATGCATCCTTGGATAATAACCAAGCTGACCACCAAGCTTCAGTGGTGGAAATAGAAGGTATGATTTCCAACCATCTAGTGTCTATTTTGATTGACCCTGGTTCAAATTTGAGTTACATAGACCCTAAGTCTGTTGATAAGTGTAAAATACAACCACAAAAACTTACCAAGCCATGGATGGTACATTTAGCCACTGGCACCAAAAGAAGGGTAGCAAAGGTCATACCAACCTGCCAATTAATGTTGGGTGAATTTCCCACCCAAGCAACCCTTAACATATTACCCCTGGGATCGTATGATATATTGATTGGTATGGACTGGCTAGCCACCCATATAACCATCTTGGACTATTACCATAAAACCTTAGAATGTGTAAGTAAAGAAGGGAAAAGGATAACCCTTCAAGGGATCCAAAAACCTGTCTCGGTGAGACAAATATCAGCTCTGCAAATGAGAAAGCATTGTCGAAAAGGATGTCCCCTATATGCAATACAGGTGTTGAAAACTATTGAAGATGACAAACCAAGCCTAGAAAACCACCCTACCCTGAGAGAATATAGAGATGTGTTTCCGGAAGAGGTACTGGGTCTACCTCTGAGAAGAGACATAGACTTCTCAATAGAAATTGCACCGGGAGTGATGCCAGTGTCTAGGACACCCTACCGGATGAGCACACCTGAACTAGTTGAACTCAAATTGCAATTGAGAGAAATGATGGATAAGGGCTATATTCGGCCCAGCGTGTCTCCAGGGGGAGCACCAATCCTATTTTTGAAAAAGAAGGACGGTACCCTTATACTGTGTATAGATTATAGAAAACTCAATAAGGTAACCATAAAGAACAAGTACCCCTTGCCCAGGATCGATGACTTGTTCGATCAATTGGGGGGTGTGTCCATTTTCTCAAAGACTGACTTGAAGTCGGGATACCATCAAGTCCAAATTAAGGGTGAAGACATCCATAAGACTACCTTCCGAACGAGGTATGGTCACTATGAGTTTGTGGTAGTGCCATTTGGGTTAACCAATGCCCCTGCCACTTTCATGTGCTTGATGAACAATGTACTCAGCAAATTCCTAGACAAATTTGTGCTGGTTTTTATTGACGATATATTAATTTACTCCAAGAATAGAGAAGAGCATGAAGAGCATCTTAGGATTGTGCTGCAAGTGCTAAGAGAACATCAACTCTATGCCAAATTCAACAAATGTGAATTCTTCCAGAAGAAAATACATTACTTAGGCCATGTTCTATCCGAAGAAGGAATAGCAGTAGACCCTGACAAAATCAGGTCTATCATGGAATGGCCTACCCCAAAGGATGTTTCAGATATCATATCCTTTATAGGATTATTAGGATACTATAGGAGATTTATAAAAGGATTTTCCAAGATTGGTTGTCCAATCACTGCCCTCCAGAAGAAGGGTACAAAATTCACATGGACACAAAAATGTGAAGAAATATTTCAAACCCTGAAACATCTACTGACCCATGCACCCATGTTGAAGATCGCTGATCCCGAAGCCGACTTCCTCGTGTGCACAGATGCATGTAAGGAAGGGCTTGAAGGAGTCCTCATGCAAGGAGGAAGTGTGGTCTGCTATGAATCTCAAAAATTGAATGAGCACGAAGTCAACTACGTGACCCATGATCTAGAGCTGGCTGCCATAGTGCATGCCTTGAAAATGTGGAGGCATTACCTCCTGGGAAGAAAATTTGTACTTATGACAGATCACTATAGATTGCGATATCTGTTTGACCAACCGAAGCTCAATGCCATACAAGCTAGGTGGATGGCCCTCCTTGGCGAGTTTGATTTTGAAATCAAACATATTAAAGGAAAAGAAAATAGGGTGGCAGATGCCCTTAGCAGAAGTATGAAAACAATTCACCTGGTAGTGGTGAGCACCTGTAAGACGGATGTCAAGGAAAGAGTTAGAAATACACAAGAAACGGATCCCTTTGTCCAGACCGTGACTTCGTACCTACAACAAGAACCCATAGGGATAAAGTATGGAGGCTACCAGATAATGGAAGGAGGTCTGCTCACTTACCGAAGTAGATTTTATGTCCTATATTGTGACGACTTGAAGAGGTTCATACTGGATGAACTACATAAAAGACCCTATTCTCGTCATCCAGGATACCAGAAAATGATCATGGCCACCAGGAAACAATTTTATTGGCCTGGATTGAAGAAATACATAGCTGAGTACCTAGCCAAATGCATAGAATGCAAACAAGTAAAAGCATAACACTGACACCCAGCAGGATTATTACAACCTCTACCAATCTCGGAATGGAAATGGGAAACCATCTCCATGGATTTCATCACCGGATTACCAACCTCGACCAAACAGAATGACGCCATCATGGTAGTGGTGAATAAATTGAGCAAGTCCACTCACTTTATCCCCGTCAAGTCAACTTGAAAGGCAATAGACATCGCTCAGGTATTCGTGAAGGAGATATTTAAACTGCATGGTCTACCGAAAGAAATCGTATTTGATAGAGACATGAAATTCACTTCCAACTTATGGAAATCACTGATGGCTGGTTTAGAGACCAAGTTGTTGTTTAGCACCGCCTATCACCCTCAAACTGATGGACAGACATAAAGAGTGAACCAAATAGTAGAAGACATGTTAAGAATGCATGTAATGCATCAACCCAAGAAGTGGGAAGACTACCTGCCACTGGTGGAATTCGCTTACAACAATGGCTATAAAGAATCCTTAAGGATGAGTCCGTTTGAAGTCCTCTATGGTAGGTCATGCAACACTCCTATTAGTTGGAGTAATCCCGTAAATAGAATTTATTTTGGACCCGACATGTTGAAAGAAATGGAACAACAAGTGGCTCAGATAAAAAAAAAATTGAAGGTTGCTCAGAACCGAAAGAAAAGTTACGCCGACCAAAAGAGAACTCCAAGAGAGTTCAAGACGGGAGACCATGTATATCTCAGAGTTAGGCCCAGGAAGAGTTCCCTGAAAATGGGAGCTTGTGCCAAGTTGGCACCTCGGTACTGTGGACCCTTTGAGGTTCTAGATAGAGTGGGACCTGTAGCCTATAGGTTAGCACTTCCTCCCACGGTAAAAGCACATAATGTTTTCCATGTTTCATTATTGAAGAAATATGTACATGATTCTAATCATATAATTGACTAGTCTATGATCCAGGTGGAACCGGAGGGATAATTCCTACTATAACCTCAATGCATGCTGGACAGAAAGGAAACCCCACTCCGGAACCAAACCATTGCACAGGTCAAGGTGCAATGGAGACATTTTGGCCCAGATGTAGGCTACATGGGAAATGGAGGATGCCATGAAATAGGCATATCCAATTTTGTTTACCTTTGTACATACATGTCATGATGATAGATAGAACATCGAGGATGATGTTCCTTTAAGGGGGAGGGAATTATAACACCCTGTTTCCCCCAGTCTGTAAAAATAATTATGCTGGCCAAGAACTGTGGCAAACTCAAAGGTGTGAATGTGTGATTTTGAATGGACCTTAGTATACAAGGTCAATGAATGTAAATTGACATTATGAATATATATATATATATATATATATATTGCAGGACTATTGAGAGGGGGATGTGTTGGAAAAGAGACCACGATGGCTAAATAAAGGTGGTGGAAGGCACCTGGAATGGTGGCGTTAACTTCCACCGAAACCAATACCGTATTTGGTCTTCACTGGCCCGGAGAACCAAGAGCGGCTCGCTGGCCCTGAGATGAATTACTCACCAGGAGGGTAGGTGAAGAGTCTCCTCATGAGTTAATGAGGGATGGGGGTGAACCGCCCATCCATGGAGGCATCAGACCTGACAACCGTAGGGGAATTCGTGCCACACACAACCTCGCTTGGAAAGAAAAGGCAGGTAAAAGGTGTGGGAGGGGATGTGAGGGAAGGATCGCAGGAAAAGATTGGAAGAAATCTGGAACAAAATACAAAATGAGTGATAGCAGAGAAGAAGGAGAGTAACCTTCATTCTCGATCACTGAAGAATAGAGACAGAGAGTCTCAAGCATCGTGATCTAGCTCGGGGGTGTCTAGTGGTAAATCCATTTGGAGTCCTTGAGCCTACGGTTGGGTGGAAACAAGAACCCCTCTCAGCAGTTGCATCAAACTCAGTGTTTTTCTGATAAGTGTTTTATATCTTGTATCTTGAAATTTATATGCTGACGTGTATGCTCATAGTCTGTGCAATTATGAATGGTTTCAGTATAGGACTGTCTGTAGGGTGTTTTGATCAGAAAATGATGGCTGCATACTTTTATTGGAAAGACCATGTATGGCTTATGTTTATATATATTGAACTAATACAGATTTTCAAGTCTGCTCTCGGGAGATTTGTTCTCATGTTTGTCTTACATGATGCCTTGGATAGATTTCCCCCATGAAGGCACCCTTTCAAGACCACTCCCTTACCTTCTAGAAGACCTTCTTGTCTAGTCTTTAAAAACCTGGTGTAAATTGCCCGAGGACCCAAAGGAGGATGATATAGTTTAAGTCTTAAAATATTGCACGAGGGAGAATGGTCCTTGTAGACCTCAACATTTTGGCATTTTAGCATCTGGAATACCCAAGGGTGATTTTCCTTGCACTCGCAATTCTTGAATCCCCGACTTGCAAAATCCCGATATATATTAGTGTGGGAGTAAGTTAAGATTTTTCGGTGTTTTGGCACCCAGAGTATCTAGGTGCAAGTTCTCTGGTACTCGCGAGTCCGAAAACCCCGACCCGTGAAATCCTGAAATGACCGCGTGTGGATGAGTTAGGACCTTTCTGTGGTTTGATACCCAGGATACCCTTTCCTCTTACTAAATGCACGAATGAGATCCTTTCGGAGGATCTAAGGTCTGCTACGACTGTTAAATTGGATGAAGGACACAGGCGTTAATGCCTCGACCCCTTTTTAACCTTCGTAAGTAACGAAGAAATCGGGACCATCGATTCCAAGACCCATGGGAGTATCCAGACCGTCCATCTGTAGAGTACAGGTTGAGGCCGGTAATCATTTCATCTTTTTGGCACCCAGGAGATTAGAAGGTAAGAACCCTTGTCCTCATGACTCATGAAATCCCGACATATGAAATCCCAAAATGTTAGCGTCTGGGTAACTTATGAGTTTTCGGAGTTTTGGTACCCGGGGTACCTAAGTGTGAGTTATCCTGTACTCGCAAGACCTGAAATCCCAATTCACAAAAACCCAAAATGATAATAGTATGGAGAAGTTATAAGATCTCGGAGTCTCGGTACTCGAGATATGTAGAAGCGAGTTCCTTGTACTCGCAAGTCCCAAATCCCCGACTTGCGAAATCTCGACTTGGGAAATCCTAAAAAGGTCTGGCATGGGTAAGCCTTGGTGTTTTGGTGTTTCGGCATCCGGGATACCTAAGGGTAATATCCTCTTGTCATCGCATATCATGAAATCCCGAAGTATGAAACCCCAAAATGAGCATAGCATGACTAGAATTTAATGTTCCAGTGTTTCGGCATCCGGGATATTTGGAGGCAAGTCTCTTGTCCTCCTGATTCCTGAAATCCTGACTTGCGACATCTTGAAATGATAGAGCGTGGATAGGTTATGATGTTTCAGAGTTTCAGCGTCTGGGAGACCCGTATGTGAAATCCTCCTTCCCTCTCATATCGCGAAATCTAGATAGGCAAAGTCCCGAAATGGACTAGCTCACATGGTGTTGGTGTTTCAGCATTTTGGTACCCTGGATCTCCAAAGGTCAGTTTTCCTCATGTTCGCTAGACATGAAATTCCGATGGATGAAACCCTGAAATGAACAAGGGAATACATGCATCGCAATTTTTCTGAATTGCAAAAGTCGGGAGCACCTCTCCAGTAAGATCTGTGGTCGTAGTTGTTGATCATATGATTATGGAAAAGGGATGTCAGGGTCTATATGAGGTCCCGTAGGGATTTGGGAAATTTTTTTCATTGGAGAAAGGATGAAAAAGGCCGAAATAAAATTGAATTCCATAGTGGGTGTGTTACAAGACACCTGGCCACAACCCATGCCAAAATGGACCAAATCAGCCCGCGCTCACCTCAGCCTTTACTCCATGCATTTAAAACCTCATTCGACGCACTCCAACATTCATTTTCACTTAGTTTAGTTTAATTCGATGGTGCTCCATCTTGCGGGAACGGTAAATTCTATGGGCTGGATGTAGGCCCAGTCCCATCACCTCACCCAGATCAATGGTTTTTGGCCCAAGCTCTGGAAATCCATGGCTCATTTGAGCTCTCGGCCTCCCGTGTCTCGCCCTCTTCCACCAGAATACCTTCTTATTTGGTTCCAGTTCGAGCTTCCTTCTCCCTTCCACCGTCATTTGCGCTCTCGGCCTCCTGTGCCTCACACTCATCCTTCAATCTTCATTTTTTCTTGGTTCTAGCTTGAACCTTCTCCTTCACTCAACTGCTACCTCGAGATCCACCTATGGTTCTCTGTTTAACTCCCAAGGCCTCGCCTTCGGGGTAAGTCTAAGTGGGGGCAGGCCTAGTATGTAGTGAGGGGTAGAGGCTCGAGGGCCCGTGGTAAGCAATCTCCTCAAATCTTTCCTTAGGACACTACTCGTATCTCCACCCCAGAGCTCCCCCATGCCTCAACTCGTGCCACCTCTCTAGACCACCCTCATGAACATGCCACTACACTAGAATTACCTCTCTTGTCTTCTCTGTATGATTGTATATTTGAGTGGTTAGATAGACATGGAAATTCCCTAGGCTTCGCTCCAAATCTAAGCCTTAAGCTGCCACCTCCCCACCAGCCTCCACATCACCCTCCTCCACCCTCTACTCCCCCCAATCCAAATGCCCCTCTCTCTTCTTCATCCTCCACCCTCCCCTCTCCCGCCTCCCCCTCTTCGTCCTCTGATTTTCCTCCACGCCAAATTGATTTCTCCCGGTGCACTAGGTTGGAACCTTTGAAGCACTCTTTGGATTTCATCAAGCGCTCAATATGGATGTCAATGGCACCATCAAAGAGATGAAAAACATGGAATATGACCGTATTGGTCGTGAGGAGCTTATGATGTCTCTTCTACAAGATATTCGACAAACTATCCCAGACATAGGGACTCTGGGTAGGGATACTATGCAAGACCAAAGGAACGAGAAAAGGCTCTACCCCAGCTCTGGATAATTTCAACTTGCTCAGGTTTCCCAAGTTTTTTATGTCTCCAGACAATATAATTTACAAGGTTCTCTCCCTGTGTGGCTTCTTAGCTCTAGGATTATACAGTTTTTTCTCCTTTCAATTTTTTGAATTCTRCATGGACAGTTTAGCTTAGAGGATTCTCTCYGTGCATGGAATCCTAGATATAGGAATATACAGTTTATGCTCTTTACAATTTTTTAAGTTTTGCATGGACACTTTGAACCTTAATGGCCATGTGTTAGCATTGGTTCCCCACCAAGGCGATGCTGCCACAACCTCATGGGATATCATGACAACTATAAATTTTTCTCCTTATCAGGATCTAATATATATTCTAACTTATATAAAAACAAAAATTTGCATGTTTAAATAGTAAATAATTAATCCATAAAAAAAAGAGATTGACAGTTGGAAAGGAAACTTTTTCGAATCAGTTAAAGCCCATAAAAAATTCACTGGATCTAGAGAATCACACTACCCCAAATGGAGAGGAGTCTAATTGGGCCTCATCTTCAGGGGTGATTCCTAATGTTGAGTTAAATGGAATCCAACCCCCTCAACAATGGGGAAAAGTATGACTGGTACTGTAATATGGGAGGATTAGAACCCTTCCAAGTGTTATACATATTCTAGGTTTGGAAAGAAACTTGATATCTATCAACAAGATGACTGATGTTGGAGTGCATTCTCTATTTCATAAGGATACGTGAAAAATGGTTAGAGGTTCCATGTTATTAATGAAAGGATTTTGGATTGGAACTCTATACAAATTGTTATGGAATGTTGACTCAATGGGATGCAACAACATCGTTGTTTATGAGGTTGAATATACTCGATTCATCTCAGGATGAGTTGAATCAAACTGAATCGAAAACTTTTCATCAAGTCAACCTGACCATGCTATGACACAAGAGGACGTGACACATTAAAGAAAAAATACTTCGAGCTATGCATAACAAAGGTATGGTAGAAGGTTTTCCTGAATGTAATTTAAAAGTCAATTTATGTGAACATTGCATATATGGAAAATAAATTGGGTTAGTGTTACACATGAAATTTTCACACCTAGGTACCTCGCCCTAAGTGTCGTAAAGTGTCATATACATGTTTCATACACCTTGACACCATAGAATAACCCATTTCATAATCCCTAGTCAATGTGGAGGAAGGATATATTACATGAAGGCCAAAATACCAAGTACACATGAATTATTAGTAATATTCATGGAAAAGAATTTGATTAAGTGTGAGAATCAAGTGCACATAAATTATTATTAATATTCATGGAAAATAAAGTAATTAAGTGTGAGAATCCACCTCACATTTGGTTTCCTATTTTTTAGGGAATGTGGAGGATCTCATGGATGGTTGAAATATTTCCTCCTTAAAATCCTTGAGAGATATTTCCTCCCCAAAATCCTTAAGATATATTTTCTCCCTAAATATCTTAGAGATCCCTTTCTTAGTGGATCTGATGAGAGATCCTCTCCATGGTCGTTAAGCCTCCAAATCCTATATAATGAGGGGTTTCCATGGAGGAGGGGGAGATAGAGGAGTTCAGAGATACCAAACTTATGATCTTATGAGAAGTGAGGGGAAAGTATTGTGAAGCATCTAACTTAGGATCTCATGAGGAAGATATCATTTGGAACATCAACATTCCGTGTGTGGACTGTTTAAGCAAGGGTTTGGACAAGGAGGGATTGATGAAGTTGTTTCACTCACATCTATGGCTGTAAGTATTCTTTGTTGTTGCTCTCTTTAATACAATCAATGCTTGGCCTATTTCTTTCAAACTTGTACTTGTTCCATATAAGTTTATCTGCAGTAGATGGATATATGTTTTAGCTAATTTCAGTAGAGTAGGAAGTCTTTTGTACTTTTGTTTCTCTTGTAGGACCTTCCAAGGAGCTCAAGATCGAAGCTCATCCTGGACCTTGCAGGGAAAAACGACGTTCATAAGGTACACACCTTCCTCCTTATCTTTTGTTCATCAGCTTGATTAGATCTAAAAGGAAGCCAGTGTCCATGTTAAGCACCTTCTGTCTTAGAGTTAAGGGTCTAGCTCTCAAGAGGAGATCTACCTGTCCACAGGGAGATTTTCCTACAACAGTTAGGTTCCCATCTGTAGTGAAACGGGTAAAGGGGATTCTAGAATGGGTTCATACTGATGATGTGTTTGGCCTTGTAATAGTTCCTTCACTTGGTGGATCTTTGTATTATGTCTCTTTCATAAATTATTTTTCTAGGAATATAGGGATATATTTCCTAAGGAAGAAATCATAGGTTTTTGAGAAATTCAAAGAGTTTAAATCTCTTGTGGAAAACCAAACAAATAATAAGATCAAGGTGTTCATAATTTACAATGGTGGTAAATTCTATGGAAAGAATTTTGAGAAGTTATGTAAACATAGTGGAATATCACGCCAAAATACCACACCATATACCCCACAAAAAAATGGATTTGTTGAGAGAATGAACAAAACATTGATGGACAAGGCAAGGAGTATGCTCAGTGGTGTTGGGATCACACAAGAATTTTGGGTAGAGATTGTCAACACTGCAAAATAGATGGTGAATATGTCTCTTTCATCAACGTTAGTCGACGCAACTCCACACTAGGTATGGTCTGGAAAGAGTCCTTTGTTTTCACATCTCAAAGTATTTGGATATGATGCATTTGTGCATGTTCCTAAGGAAAAGAGGAGCAAGTTGGGAAAGAAGGAAACCAAGTGTAGTTTCATTGGATACAAAGAAGGAATGAAAGGATATAATCTCTGGGATCATGCATCAAGGAAAAAGTGTACAGTCAAGATGTGTTCTTCAAAGAAGTAGGAGGGAAGTTCAAATTTGAAGTAGTTCAAACAAAGGAAAATCCAGAGAAGGTGAGGTTTGAAATAAGGAATGAAGAAGATGATTCAGATGAGTTGAATGAATTAGATGAATACGTGGAACAACCGACCTTGGTTGTAAGGAGGTGTGAATGAGTAAGAAAACCAATAGAAAATTACAATTCACCCAACTTCCATTCCAATTTTTTTTAACTACCACTAGTGAGGAGCTCAAGTCGGTCAAGGAGGTGGTCGAGTTGGTAGAGGGTAGACTCTAGAAGGATGCCATGGTCGAAGAGATGGAATCCTTGCACAAGAATGAGATGTGGGATTTAGTCGAATTACCTAGTGGAATAAATCCCATCGATAGAAAGTGGTTATTTAAGAAAAATATGAACGCAACAGTTCAAGTCGAGAAATTCAAAG
>JZKD02S1875960.1:439714-452192 GCA_000966675.3 Picea glauca | reverse complement strand
GCATCTTTGAGCTGTGTCCTCCACCTCTTTCTCAGGTTTCAAGAGAACTTTATGCACTGTCAGTGACTTCCCACTTCCAGTATCTTCATCTTCAACATCACACCTCTGCGCCTCATCGACGTGAGCTTTTCCTCTGTCCATCTTTCTGTCTGGACAATCAACGGCTTTATGTCCGTCTTTCCCACACGTAAAACATGTGATAATTCCTCCATGACCTCTTCCTCTACCTCGGGTACGTGGAAAAGTGTTGGCGTCAGCATATCCTCCTTGCTGATCATCTGGCTGCCTCCTCGGCTCAGAAATTTGTTGCCTCTGCTGTGAGGTTCCACCTCTTTCAGCTTTTCCCTACGGCCTCTTCCAATCCTCCTTGGGATTTTGAATTCTCTCCTGGGCAACTGCTTTGCCTCTGGGCTGGCTTCTGCCTCGCCCTCGCTGTCCCTGCTTGCGGCTCAGCTTCTCCTCGGCTTTTAAAGCCATCTGGTAAGCATATTCCACCGTCTGGATGGTCAGCATGCTTAGCTCGTCCTGAATGTCATACCTCAACCCATTCAGGTATCTTGCCACCTTTTCGTCATCACTCTCCCGATGACCAGCTCGAATATTGAGCCTGTAGAACTCCTCGGTGTACTCCTTCACCGTCATCATCTTCTGTCTCAGGTTCTGCATGCGCCTGAACAGAGTGATCTGTTAGTCTCTGGGGATGAATTTCACTTTCATCTTAGCGATCATCCTGTCCCAGCTCTTTATCTTCTGTTTTCCTTTGGAACGCCTGTCCGCCTGCAGCTCGTCCCACCATAATTCTGCATGTCCTTTCAATTTAGTGACAACATGCCTCACCTTCTTGTCCTCTTCAATATCTTCGTAATCGAAGTAGGTGTCGAGTGCTCGGATCCAATCCAGCAACTCTTCTGCGTTTAGACTCCCCTCATAAATGGGAATGTCCATTTTAGTCTTTGAGCTCATTCTGGCAATGGCTCTAATCAACCTCTCTGTCGAGGAATCTTCTGCTGAGACCTCTTCGGCATCGTGTCCAGCTTCCTCTTCTACCTCGGAGTCACTGAACTCTG
This sequence comes from Picea glauca, assembly GCA_000966675.3. NCBI lineage: Eukaryota > Viridiplantae > Streptophyta > Pinopsida > Pinales > Pinaceae > Picea > Picea glauca. The sequence continues at coordinate 451,125 of JZKD02S1875960.1, read as the reverse complement.
TTGCACCAGCCCCACGCCTCTGGGTGGTCTCCATCTCCTCCATCCGTGCTCAGAGATCTCTCACCTCTCGTTCCATCTCTGCATTACCCGCTGGCCTACCCCTTCTTCGGGCATCCCTGTCCTTACGATCAGGAGACTGCCTTTCTCTTCTGGGCGGCATGGTGGAATCCTCTTCTCTCTGCTACCTGAACAAAGAGAACTTCTAACCTGATCTGATACCACCTGACGCGAACCTGCCCTCGATGGCACGACCGCTCTTACCCAGGACCTTCTCTAACTCTGGCCCTAAGAGTCAAAGTACTCTTCCACTCCACTCGAGATTCCACTACCCACAGTAAGCTCCTTCGACGATCTCCCTTTCGGAAATCGGGAAATCGGAATTTGCGATCTCGCGAATTCTGTGAGCGCAGTCACATGCAACTCAAAACCTCGAACCCCGATGGTCAACGGGTCAACCCTTTCGGATATCGGGATTTTCCCTATCGGGAAATCGGGAATGGCGATGTCATGTTTCACTGCCTTTTTCAAATCCCAAACCCCGAACTCCAAATTGACGCCACCTGTCTCCCACTATGTCTTGTGGTCCCACACTACCACATAACTCTTCCACTCGTGCGATCGGGGATCGTGGGATCACGATTTCAACTGTCGCGAGTCCTTTTGCCTTGGAAAATCCCGAATGTCGAAACCCCGATGACGCCTGTCAACACCCACGCTATCACCGTGGGACCCGTCGCAATTCGGGACTTTGCTGGTCCTTTGTGATCCTTTTGACTTTGGAAATGCAAAAGTGTCGAATCCCTACTCCCTGGGATCTCGTGACACCTGTCCCGGTTCTGATCAACGACTCCCGTCAATTCGGGAAATAGCGATTCACAATTTGACAAGTCACAAAACACTTACCTCACCAAACTCCGAACCCTGAACCCCGATGGGCCGAGATTCGATGGCCAGTTCCCTCTTGTTCCTTTAGACAACTCCTGCGCAACTCTTTCCTGATCGGACGGTCAGCGGGATCTCGTGATTCTCCTCCACAAACTTTGACCGTTGGTTTTCTTCTCTGAAAAACTCCTCTGTTTTAAAGTGCTTCCGGTTCAAATCCTTACTGGGTCTGCTCCAATGCGTTCTCCACGGAACTATCCCTCATGAGATTTTATTCTCTGACTCCTTCAGAGACCTTTTGCGCGCGTTTTACGTGCTCGACTTCCAACATCTCTCAAAGTGTTGAAGTCGTCCAGACCCTGCGCATCCACAGAGACAGCAGTCCCTACCTTCCTTTGTCCAGACTCATTGCCAAGGCTTCGACCTTGACCTGCACTTCACCTGCACGCTCTGTCAACTCAATTCTTCTTCTGGGTGAGCGAGAATGAGATTTTAACTATAGAGCCTCCTCGATGCACTCTATGCGGAGGAATTTAACTGCACTCTATGCAGGAATCTCCTGGCTCAAACAGAGAAACAATTGAAACTTATTTCCTCATTCTCTCAGGTTTCGAACCTGCCATGCAATAACATATGCAACATATAGAAGAAAGGCATAAAAAGAAGCAAGTATGCAACAACATAATATCAACAACACACAGAAAACAAACACAACCATGGAATTGAATCAAAGTCTTTCTTCTATTAATTCAATCTGTACATGGGTGTTCTTCACAAGTTCTCTACTTGCTCTTTCCTTTAGAATGCAGGAATGATAATACAATGATACAAAGGAGGGTGCCTATATTCCGTTTTCCCTCTCGAAAGTAAAACTGTATAATCTACAGTTAATTCCTATCTAACAACATTAAAACTATTAAATGCCTTCCTATCTATAATATAATACAAGTGCGCTCGGCTTTGAATGCCTTCATTTAAATGGCGACGCAACAACTTTCCAAGTATTTCAAAAATATATGTGTTGGCGCTGTCTAGTTGTATGTTCTTTACTCCACGCATTGGCTCGCTTGATGAAGTGTGGATGCTCCTGCATCATTAAATCAAATTCCATGATTGAATTCTGCAATAAGTATAGTATCAAATTGGTTCATTCTACTCCCTACTACCCCCAAGGGAACGGATTGGCAGAATCTTCCAATAAAACTCTGATAAGAATTATCAAAAAATTACTAACAGAAAATAAAAAATCATGGGATTCCAAGTTAAAGTTTTCCCTTTGGGATGATCGTATCAGTAACAAGAAGTCTATTGGGACATCTCCTTTCCAAATGGTATATGGGATAGAAGCAATTCTTCCATCTCAATTGGGCCTGCCAGTCTTAAAGTTTCTACAAGAAGAGCTAGAGGAACCCAATGATGTCCAAAGAAGAATTTTTCAGATGATTGAAGTTCAACAAGTTAGAGAACAGGTGAATCAGAAAGTTGCTTCTCACCAGAGAAAAATCAAGGCTACATTTGATAAGGGAACTAAGAAATATGTTTTTAACGAGGGGGATTTGATGTTAAGATGGGATGCCAGGAGAGAGGATAAAGAAAAACATGGAAAGTTCGATAACCTATGGTATGGTCCTTTCAGAATAGCCAAGGTAATGGACAATAATACTTTTCTCCTGCACAATTTAGACAACACTGAAACTTTTTGGGGGACAGTGAATGGGAGGTTCTTGAAGCACTATTTTTTCTATGGGCTCATCAGGTTTAGTTGGTAGAGTAGGTTTTCCTTTCAATAAATACTCCATATACCCAATGGACTTGTTTTTACAGTTATGTTGAGAATAAAAGATTGACAGATGCAGGGAGATCAATTAATCAGAGATAAAGGAAAAGGCATTGGTCTGCAGTTCTTAGAGTTTATTATCAAAACTCCATCCCCAGAAGGAGCCAGTGTTAGTCTCTAATTTTGTCTTGATTTAGTGAGAAACCCTTATCCTAAACCCTTCTTACCTACACTTCATTTTCTGTTTCCAGTTGATTTCGATCTTTGTTTTTAGTGTCTTATGGTTTGCATTTCAGTTTTTGAATAATTTATTTAAGTTTGAAATTGAAAGACATGGTTTTAAACGAGGTGTCACCTTATATGCCTATTTGAACTTCATAAATTCAAATTTTTCTAAGTCATTAATAGCGCTACGGGAATAAGGCTATTCCCGTAGTGCCAAAATAATCATGCCTTGATATGCGCCTATCATCCAGATTTCGTTATGATGAAACGAATCATGGTTTGAGAGTTCGCATGTGTCCCACAATAGTTTGGAATCATTTACTGATTCAAACCGTTTCATAATACGATTTCTTTGTACCTGCGAAGAACTCATTTTAAATCACCCATTCTCAATGATCATTATATTAAACCTCTCTGATTTTGCTGAATTTAGGCACAGGTATTTGCTCAGAGGAATGTTATACACTAATAGATTGTAGGTGGTAAATTCAGAACCCAAGGGTGCTAGCTACAACATTGTGTTTTTATGGAACCAATGAGGAGAAGACAGGTAGTCAGAATAGAACCCAAGGGTGTTGAACTTATTGAAGCTTATCCTCAGATGGCTCAAAGGTTCAGAGAAGCCGGGTGGTTTGAATTCCTTGCCACTTTTCAAGGTTACGATGAAACAGGTCTCCATGGAGTTCGCTCTGAACTTTGATGGTCATGAGGTGGAGATCCGTAAGATGTTGATGCTAGTAACAGAGCAGACCATTGCTAAATCTTGCAGGTTGGTGGTTGGAGGAGAAAGATGGTGGACGAAAGAGCATGTGGTTATAGAGTTTGTAAACCAATTCCTGCTTCCAGATAAGAAAAATCCGAATTGGAAAAGGGGAGTACCTCGAAGCTGGATTCGACCCAAATGGCACATTGCTATGATCGTTATCCACAGGTATATTACCTACGAAGGTAGAATTTCACTAGTCTATATCTACCACATTAGGAAATTAATGCATTTAAATGGAGATTACCCCTTAAATTTTCCTTATTTTCTACTCAAAAGCTTGACAAAGATCTCAAAGAGAGTGCAGTCACTTTCCACCAATGCTAAGAGTAGTATGTTTCATCAAGTCCTAATTAAGACTTTAGTTATGTCTGTTTTGAGAGAATTACAGAAGCCCTGGAGCTAGCTCACACAATCTTTAAACCCTAACACACAATCCAACAAACAGAAGAAAGACAAAGGAAGAAAGACTGTTACACAGAGCCAAAATATTTCAATTGATGAAACCCCTGTTAAAGAAGAGATACCTGACATCAAGGTGACAAGGAATAGCAGAAGTAAAAGACCTAAGTTGGATCCATAAATCAAAACATTTTCTGAAGAAGATGTTAAAGGGGAAAATGATTCAGATAAAGATTTTAATACTCAAACTACAGTCAAGCATGAATCGCCATCAACCAGTAAAAGGGGTGCTGCAGTCGAAAGGAAAAAGGTTAAAGATGTGTTTGTATCTCAAAAACCTAGAAGGAAATCTACTAGGGTTAACAACAAGTATAGACTGAAGTCAAAGGCCATGTTTAATCCATCAATCAAAGAAGAAAACGTCATACTTATAGAAGACGATTCTGAAAATGTTGAAGCAGGTACCAGGAAAAGGGAAAAAAGAACTTCATTGCTTAAGAAATCAGTAAACAAAGGTAAAAAAATGTTTTCATCATCGACAGGACCTGTAACGAGAGCTTCAACTAGATTAGAAAAATATAATGAGATGGCTAAAGGTATCAGTGAAATCCCTGAGAATAAACATGATTACCTTGTAGACTCAGATCACATATAAGATGTGCATGAAGCTATAGATTCAACAAGTTCTGATGAAGAACATAGTTCGGGATTAGTCTTTAAGTACCAAGTTAAAGAAAAAGAACCCAAAGTTTCCTTAAACCTAAATGAGCCTACACCTTTTGAAGAATGCTCAGGATTCGGGGTTAAAATCAAAACTGATAAAGAAAGGATCAAGGAATTTCAGAAAACAATGAGAGAGTTAAAGAAAGAAAAGGCACAAATAGAACAATGGAATGCTCGTTAGCAAGAAATGATTCAAGGTTTTAAAAAGAAGAAGAAAGAGCAAAGGGAATTGCTCAAAGAACTCATGGAAATAAACTTCAAACTCTAATGGCACAATGTCGTGCTTACCACCAAGCTCAAACAGAAAAATGCTAAAGCTACTGTTGTGATTATATCCTAAAGGTTACATGGAGATTGCTACAATCATGATTTTAATGTTTTCCAGGAAATATGGCAATGTCTACTCATTTTTTGGTCAGTGAGATGATAAGATCTCGAACTGTTTGACTAAATCAAACTAATTCATGTTTTGTAGAATCAAATGTAATGCTGACAAGATTATACAATATCAAGTTGTTGAGCTGTGATCTATTTTTGGATTGTAGAAGCTCTTTTAGAGTGAACTACCTTAGTAGATAGATACTATTAGAATCTAGTCATTAAAGCTATACTAGATGATATGATCTGGAGGTTTTATGAATAGGTTAAATAGACAGAGGAAAGACTATGTGCCGGTCGAAAAATTGGAGATCCAAGGGACCTTTTTGTGAAACTCCTTGTAAAGGCATTTATGTTCAATTTGACACTTAATAGCAAAGGCATATGGATGGTTAGACCCTCGTTTATACTCTGTTATTTCTTTCTTCATGCTTTAATTCATTATTCAGATTGCAACGCTTTTGATTCTTGACTGTTAATTTATACAGTGAAAATTTTACTGTGGAAATTATTTTTCAAGTTTTGATATCAAGATGATAGTCTTGTTTCTTTATGACATTTTGAGACTAGAATTTATGTGAAGTTGACAAATTGAAGGCTTCATCTTCCTTTTTCTTAATTGGCTTAGTCCATCTATGTGTCCACCTTTTATTCAGTCAATGGGATATGCTATGTTCGGATCTTGATTTTCATGTTATATTGTAACCTTGAGCCAGTTTTCAACCACCTTACTCAAAAAACCAAATCATAAAAACCTTATAAACACTTTGCAATAAACTAATGATGCCCTAGCTTTCCCTCTCATAGTCAAGAGAAACTTTAGGGACTAACAAGTGTCTTGGTGAGGTGAGGTGAGTTGTATGCCTCCACCCATGTTGTAAACCGAGATGATAGTGCTCATATTGTGATTGTTTCACAATATTAATACTTATCTGGGTGTTAGGCGCATCTTGTGTCGTCTGCACTATATTAGTGTGTATGTTGTTTGTTTCACAAGTGTTATCTTCGTTTCATGGATGTATGCTTAAATGACTAAGCGTTAATAGTATCAACAAATCGTCTAAGTATACAAGTGAGTTGAACTATTGTAGGAGTCTGACTCTCCCGTAGCCTAGAACGTAGTATGGGTATTCTCTAGGTGAAGAGGAGTAGTCTGGATGAAGTATACTTGGTGTTTCCAAGCAACCAAGTGAGAACCATGATGGTGCCATATGCCCTCAAGAGGTGCACGATCACAAAATCCATGCATGCATCCCATGGGGACGTGATAATAGGGATATCGAGTAAGGTAAGTAATAGAGGAAATCAACCTAAGAGATCAATCTCGAGACCTCCTGTATGAAAATAAAAAAACTCAACCACTCAAGGCACTCTAATAAACTAGGTATTATAACTTTTTATATATACCTTGAGTTTTAATTACATATAATTTCTTACACTACAAAAAAGTCTCTTGAATTGAGACCTATACATAAACCAAGTATAGATAATAGTGTGGAAAAAGATAACAAAAATTAATATCCCATCAAATAAAAGGCCAACAACAATGTTGGAAGAAAGAAACAACTCCATCACTCTACATTGATAACACATATTGCAAAAGAAGTATACCTAGTTAGGGAAAATAAGTTTAATGTGGGGAAATGCCTCTGGAAGAATTGTTCATCTATGACATTCCACCACTTAAAAAAGAGCTAGGTTGATCATCACACATTGACATGAGTATTGAAATGAATTTGGTTATCTTATCACATATTGAACATTAACATTGGTTGCATAAACTAGAGTTTTAATCTCTTATGCATCATTAACCACGTTACACATCCAATAAATCATCCATGAATGATTGGGAGTCTATATCTAACAAAGATGACAGATAAATGTACCCCCTTACAATAAAGGGTCCTGCCTTGCCCCAAACTAAAATGATTGCAAATGCAAGAGACAAAAAAAATTCTATTTGGATGAACAATTATACATTGTTCAACAAAGTGGGTTTTCAATGTCTCAAATTATTAACTATACTAGACCATCAATAAACACTAGTAGAAATAGCTAAATGATCAACACATAAGAGTAGTATTGGCTAAAGGAAATAAATAAATCGTTATGCCCATTAACGATAAAACTAAGCCAAAGCAAAGTTCATATAGCCTAAAATATCAATATAAAGAAGACAAGAATCCACATAACAAGGACAAACATGACCTTATTGTCTTTCTCAAAGTTCTAGCAAATTAGAATAGAAATAAAGTTCATAGCTCATGCTTTTGTCCATAAATTAAAAACAAAACATTAATAAGATTGATGATGGTGATTTATGTCAACTACTACCAATTTTGATCCTTGTTAGATTTTTTGTCAAATCTCATGACTATCAAATTCAAATGGTCGAAGAAAAATGACATACACAAATATAAGGTAAACATATTTAGTATGGAAATGACATCACACCTGTGATTCATTCGAATTACTAATAACAACATATATATTTCCTTCTAATCATAATATACCTTATAAAGGTAAAAACAAATTGCAATTAACCACCACTACCTTACTTCAATTAACCACCACACATACATATTCATAGAGCTACATCATAAATAAGGTCCATAGTTCTCTACAAGACATTATTCATATATTACTATTAAATTAGTTTTTATATAATAATATTATCATTATTTTCTTTTATATAATTACAAAAGGTGTGATGGCGATATTTTTCTCTTAATTATAATGTTTAATCAATCCCAAATTTACATGTAAATGATTTTAATTATATCTTAGAATATTTAAATTAAATAAACTATAATTTATCTATGCAATTTAAATATTGAGAATAAAAAATGAAAAAATTTTGAATTTTAAAGAGAAAACAAAATACTGATAATATTGATGATGATGATTTATGTCCACTGCGACTAATTTTGATCTATTATTATATTTTTTTGTCAAATCTCATTACTATCAAAGTTAAATGGTCGAAAAAAAATGACATACACAAATCTAAAGTAGACATGTTTAGTATGAAAACGACATCACACCTATAATTCATTCAAATTATAAATGGGACCATATATATTTCCTTCAAATCATAATAAATCTCATAAAAGTGAAAAATAATTGTAATTAGTCCCCACTACCTCACTTCAGTTAACCACCACACCTCAATATTCATAGACCTACATAATAAATAACAAATAACGTCCATAGTTTTTTATGAGACATTATTTGGAGATTATTATTAAATTAGTTTTTTATTTCAAGATTATTATATATATATATATTAAAATAGTTAATTAATTCCAAATTTACATTTAAAAGTTTTTAATCATAATATATAATATTTAAATTAAATAAATTATAATTTATTTATATCATTGAAACATTGAAATTTCTCTCTTTATTAAAATGGTTAATTAATTTCAAATTTATATTTAAATTTTTTTAATTATAATTTAAAATATTTAAATTAATTAAATAATAATTTATCTCAATTTAAATATTAAAAAATAATATTTTAAAATCTTAAATAAAAAATAAAACATTAATAAAATTCAAATATTAAAAAATAATATTTTTAAAATTAAAAAAAAAAAAAAAATATATTGATAAAATTGATGATAATGATTTATATCCATTAAAATCAATTTTGATATATCATAAAATTTCTTATCAAATTTTATGAATATCAAATTCAAATGATTAAAGAAAATGACATACACAAATCTAAGGTACGCATGTTGAATATGAAAATGACCTCACACCTATGTTTCATTTAAATTACAAATGGCACCCCACATAGTTCCTCGAATCACTATAAATCTCATCAAAGTGCAATTAATTTTGAAGAAAAAATTATATTTTTAATAAAATATTATATTTAATAAACCTTGCAAAATGCACTATGAAATTTGAAGAAAAGAAAAGAAAAAAATGATGAAGATTCCATGCATATAGAAAACATTGTTCCTTAGAGAAGAAGAAAAAAATCATGAAAATGTGGTTTCGGGGATGATGTATTGAATAGCATGGTTGTATATTGTGTAAAAGTAAAAACATAAAATTGTAAGAATTTCATATAAACATTGACTTTTTTCACTCTTTAAGTCGTTCAAGTGGAGATGGGCTTGTTCTAGGCTATTGATTTGGGGTTATTTTTTTAGTGGATTAGGTGGCTCGATGATGGCTCTCTATCGACTGTCAACTTTAAATGAGGATATTAACGACCTAATGAATGAGGTAGATGAAACATTATGGCGGGAGGCAGGTCTAATTCATGACTATTTTGTCTCAGAGTTTCATTTGCCAGAACGCTCCATTGCTTCGAAGTTTTCAACCTTTGTGGACTGTCGACCTTGTAGTTTTAGCAAAACTTTACATTCCTTCCCTTCTCCTCTACTTGGTTTGGTGGATTCTCGACCCAAGGTTTCAAAAAATTGGTCTGAGTTTATTACTAAGCATGTGCTTTCTGGTGGTGAGTTCTCTGGGATGCAGGGAGGTACTAAACACTTGTCTGCATTTCGAAAAAGCCGAAGGCAATGGTCTTCTAATAAAGTGGTAAAGAAAATGGTGCTCGAGTTAGATGTGGGCTTGGAGGATACTGTTGAAATAATGTAATTGCAAAGTGTATTCTTATTATTACTTGATATATTATTCATTGGATCAATCCCCATTGTGGATTGATCATGTCGGCTACTTTAAAAGGACCAAATCCCCTTTTGCGGATTGGTCATATTGTAATTGTAAAAGGCAAAATAAGAAGTCGGCCCTAGAATATATCAAAGAGACCCCGAAACATAATAAAGGTGGTTATAACCACCCAGTTGAAGAAGTCGGCCCTGCCAGTGAAGAGACACTTCACACGTGCCAGTCTTGTATAAATAAGGAGGCTAGCGCCTCACTTAGACACACAACTCATTTTCTCATTTGTGAGACAAGTTTTAGATCTGCAGTTAGAGAAGAAGGAGAGAGAGTGGCGCATATCTGGGAGAGGATCTTCTGCATTAGTTTAAGAGATCTCTTGGCATTGTATTGACTATCTATAATAAGGAAGTTTTGTTGGGTTTTCTTCCCTTAGAGGGTTTCCCAGGATAAATGTTGTGTCTCTTGTGATTGTGTATTTCTCAGTGATCTTGTATTATGCTATTGTTATCTAATGAAATTCAAAGAACTATAGTAATGGCTTAAACATTAACATGGTTTCAGAGCCAAGCTGAAGGAAACATCTTTCACAAGAGTGAAAAATGTCATTGTTGTTGGACATGAAAATTAGGGATTTTTTATGGTGAATCTTTTCAGCCCCAAAACCATCTAGAAAAGTGCACCCTCTCCTAAGGATCACTTTGGCACTCTCAGTGCACCTTTTCAGTGGCTGGATCTCCCGGAAAGTGAAACCCTAGTTTCACAAAGTACTAGAAGTACCAGAAAACCAATGTACCAGAAGTACCAGAGTACTAGAGGTACCAAAAAACCAGAAGCACCAGTCCAGAAATATGTAGATCAAATTTGGAAGAGCAAAAGTTGGATTTTCTCATATCCAAACACCCCAAGCTACTCGCCTCAACCAAGTGCACCTCCTGGTAAGTTCAGATTTTGATTTTGAGCACTTTCATTTTTTGGTCATTTTCCTAGCTCTAGGTAAAGATGTTTGCAAGCATTAATCTTGTTGACAAGCTAGAAGGAGTGGAAAACTTCCATGCTTGGAAGTATAGGATTGGCCTCATTCTTGAAAAGAATGACCTAGAAATATTCGTCAAAGAAGAAGTATCGGAACCCGTCGATGCTGCAGAAAAGGAAAAGCATCAAAAGGACGCAATCAGGGCCAAAAGAATCATTGTAGATTCAATCAAAGACCACCTGATTCCTTATGTGTCATCTAAGAAGACTCCAAAAGAAATGTTTGATGCATTGACCAGACTATATGAAGGAAAGAACATAAACCAGAATATGAATCTAAGAACTCAACTGAAGAATACAAGGATGCAGAAAGGAGAAACGATTCAGGAATACTTCTCCAGAATCTCAGAATTCAAAGAACAGTTAGAAGCTATTGGAGACACCATAGACAAAGATGAATTCATAATGACGGCCCTAAATGATCTCACAAGACCTTGGGATGCATTTATCCAAACGATATGTGCTAAAACAGAGAAACTGAAGTTTGATAGTCTATGGGAAGAATGCATCCAAGAAGAAACAAGAGTAGCGAATCATGAAGCGTTACTAGCAAGAGATGATGATCAATCCCTAGCTACTCAC
>JZKD02S1875960.1:426397-439279 GCA_000966675.3 Picea glauca | reverse complement strand
CAACAGTCAAACAAATTCAATCATAAAGAATCTCATCCAAGGAGATTTCAAAAGAAAGGACAACGAAAGGAAAGGGACTACTCATCTGTACAATGCTATCATTGTGACAATATGGTACACATTACGAATTTTTGTCCAGCCAGACGAGAATAATACAAGAGAAAACATAAGAGGCTCCATGCCCATGTAGTCGAAGATGAAGAGCCACCCACAAAGATGATAAGAGAGCAGATCAAAGACCATGTCCTGATCTCGACCCTCTCAGGATCTGTAACACCCGGAGGGGACACTTGGCTCATTAATAGTGGTGCATCCAAGCACATGACGGGAAAAAGAAACATTCTCTCTTGTATCTCAGAAAAGAATTTTTCTCAGAAAGTGACACTTGGAGATGATTACCAATATCCCATCAAGGGAGTGGGAGAATCAAACCACAAACTGAATTCAGGGAATTCACTAAAAATGAAGGGCGTACTATATGTACCAGGCTTAAATAAGAACCTACTCTCCATTTCATGTTTAGAAAAGAAAGGCTTCAAAGTTTCCTTTATAGATGGAGAAGTTCTTATGTGGGCTAAAGGAGAAACCTTAAATGAATCAATCATCATTGGAAGTGAAGAAAATTGATTGTATAAACTAAAGGGTCCCTCAGAGGCTGCCAACCCATGCCATTGAAAACTCATGTGACCTTTGGCATAGAAGGTTAGCCCACATCAACTACAAGGCACTACCATACATATGCAAAGCGTTCACATGTTTACCAGAACTCAAAGGTGACCATGAAGGCGTATGCAATGAATGTGCATAAGGGAAGAACATCAAGAACCCATTTCCGAAGAGGGATAGCAAGGAAGAAGGAGTCCTAGAAATCATTCATTCAGATGTATGTGGCCCAATGCCATCATCCTCCATTAGTGGGTATGTATATTATGTATCATTCATTTATGATTACTCTCATAAAACCTGGATATATTTCTTGAAATATAAAGATGAAGTGTTCAACAAGTTCAAAGAATTCAAATCCTTGATAGAGAACCCTTCTGAAAGGAAGATTAAGATACTCGGGTCAGATAATGGAGGAGAATATACCTCAAAAGAGTTTGTGAAATTATGCAAAGATGTTGGGATCAAGAGGGAACTCACTACTCCCTATAATCCCCAACAAAATGGTGTAGCTAAACATAAGAACAGAACCATAATGGAAGTTGTGAAGACTATGATCCATGATCAAGATATTCCTATGTGCTTATGGGAAGAAGCAGCAATGGGAGTTGTGTATGTGCAGAACCGATTGTACCATAGTGCACTTGGGCTCAAGACACCGGAAGAGATGTTCACCAGAAATAAGCCAGAGGTAATCCATCTCAAAATATTTGGTTGTCCAGTGTTTATTCATATACCTAAAGAAAACAGAAACAAGCTGGACCCTTCAAGAAAGAAGGGAATATTTGTGGGATACTGTGAGGTCTCCAAGAACTTCAGAATCTATATACCAGGTCACCATCACATTGATATCAACAGGGAGGTGACCTTTGATGATTATGCAACACTCAAGAAATATAAACTATGCCATCTTGAAGAAGTATACGAAGAGGAACCCGTAATCCCCAGTATTGCAATGAGGGAGGTTCCCAGAGCTGCAGAACCAGTGAGGGAATTCATAACTTCCCCTGATAAGGAACTTCTAGAAGACCATGATATAGTAGAAGTGCAAGAGCCTCCTCATATGATGACCCTCCATAAAAGAAATTCATCTTGGGATAGAGAGCTTATTCAATATGGAGAGAAGTACGGTGTTCCCCAAGGAACTACGAGACAGGTGAAAAGACCAAAGCCATTCTCCAGTGATACGGCTTTGATGTGTGATCTCCTAGAAGAGGAGCATACCTTCTTTGAAGAAGCCATTCAGAGGAAAAAATGGGCAGATGCCATGACAGAGGAATACCAATCCATAATGAAGAATGAAGTATGGGAAATAGTTCCCAGACTGAAGAATAAAGATGTGGTATCCTCCAGATGGATATTCAAAATAAAACATGCTGCTGATGGAAGTATTGATAAGTATAAAGAAATATTTGTCGCTCGTGGATTTTCCCAGAAGGAAGGCATTGACTATGAAGAGACATTCGCTGCTATGGCCAGATACACTTCGATCAGAACCATCATAGCTCTTGCAGCTAAGATGAAGTGGAAGTTGCACCAGATGGACGTGAAGACAACTTTCCTAAACAGTGTCATTGAAGAGGAAGTGTATATAGAGAAACCTCAAGGATTTGAGGTTGAAGACTGGAAGTCTCATGTCTGCAGATTGAAGAAATCCTTATACGGATTGAAGTATGCTCCTAGAGCTTGGTATGGCCATATAGACAGTTTCTTGACGAGCTTAGGCTTTACCAAGATTAAAGCAGACTCTAACCTCTACTTCAAGATCATGAACGATGAGACAATAATCTTACTGCTATATGTGGATGACTTATTCTTAACTGGAGAAGAAAATCTCATCACTAAATGTAAAAAGAGACTTGCCTCAGAATTTAAAATGAAAGACCTTTGTCTAATGCATTATTTATTAGGTCTTAAGGTATGGCAGAATCCTGAGAGGATCTTCCTTAACCAAGGGAAGTATACGGTCGAAATCTTGAAGAGATTCGAAATGTTGGAATGCAAGCCCATGAATACACCCATGGAAGAGAAGTTGAAGTTGTTGGTCAATACTTTGTCAGAGTTGATTGATGTCACACTGTACAGATAGATTATTGGATCACTCCAGACCAGACATTTGTTTTTCCGTGAACACCTTGAGTCAGTTTCTGGTAGAACCCAGACGTGTTCACCTAGTGGTTGCAAAAAATGTGATGAGGTACCTTAAAGGTACAATAGATTGTGGTCTCATCTATGATGGAGATCATGATTTCACATTAAGTGGATATACTGATGCAGATTGGATAGAAAGTGTTTATGACAGGAAAAGCACTTCAGGATGTTGTTTCAATTTGAGATCAACGATGATCTCGTGGCAGAGTAGGAAGCAATCTAGCATTGCTCTCAGCACAACAGAAGAAAAATACATTGCTGCATGTTCTTCTAGTTGTGAATCTATATGGCTTCGAAAGTTGTTGACCGACCTATTTGACTTAGAGATGAGAGAAACCTTGATTCTATGTGACAACCAGAGCTGCATAAAGATGACAGAGAATCATGTATTCCACTATAGGTCAAAGCAAATAGAGGTCCGTTATCATTACATCTGTGACATGGTGCAGAGAGGAGCCCTAAAGCTCCAGTACATTAGCATAGATGAACAGGTTGTTGACATGTTGACCAAGTCACTATCTCGTATAAAGTTTGAGTACTTTCGAGATAAGATCTGTATAGTCCGAAAGGACCCTCCTCGAAAGGGGGAGTAGATGATATGATGAGACATCTCTTGCTTCCGACCTGATGGCTGTGATGTAAAGAAAGATAATATGATGAGACTAGCACTGAGCTTCCAGCTGGATAGCTATGACGTAAAGTCAGTCTAGTATCCTGCTTCCGACCTAATGGTTGCGACATAAAGCAGGACGAGTACCTTGCTTCCGACCTGATGGTTGTGACGTAAAGAAATATGATGTGTGACTAGTACTATGCTTCCGATTGTATAGCTATGACGTAAATCAAGTCTAGTTCCATGCTTCTGACCTGATGGTTGTGACGTAAAGAAAGATGTGTACCTTGCTTTCGACCTGATGGTTGTGACGTAAAGCAAGATGATATGATGAGACTAGCACTGAGCTTCCATCTGGATAGCTATGACATAAAGCTAGTCTAGTATCCTGCTTCCGACCTAATGGTTGTGACATAAAGCGGGACGAGTATCTTTCTTCCAACTTGAGTGTTGTGACATAAAGCAAGACGATGAGATGAGACGAGTACTATGTTTCCAGCTTGATAGATGTGACGTAAAGTCAGTCTAGTATCTTGCTTCCAGCCTGAGTGCTATGACATAAGGTAAGACATTGAGATGCGACGAGTACTGAGCTTCCAGCTTAACAGCTGTGACGTAAAGCCAGTCTTGTATTATGATGAGCCAGCCTTGTGCTGTGATGATGATGATGTATCAGTTTTTATACTAATACATATTGATGCAGATGATGATGGCATTCCTTTGAGAATGACGATGCTACCGATGAATAAAAATTCCGATGATTTATAGATACATCAGTCAGTGTTCCAAGATGATATTGATGATGGTGTCCACTCACCCACTTGATGCTATTGATGATTTTCTCCTCTCTCTCTCTCGCATGATGCTGCTGAAGAATACCCTTCTTGTTAAGGGGGAGTGTTGAAATAATGTAACTACAAAGTGTATTCTTATTATTACTTGATATATTATTCATTGGATCAATCCCCATTGTGGATTGATCATGTCAGCTACTTTAAAAGGACCAAATCCCCTTTTGCGGATTGGTCATATTGTAATTGTAAAAGGCAAAAGAAGAAGTCGTCCCCAGAATATATCAAAGAGGCCCCAAAACATAATAAAGGTGGCTATAACCACCCAGTTGGAGAAGTTGGCCCTGCCAGTGAAGAGACACTTCACACATGCCAGTCTTGTATAAATAAGGAGGCTAGCGCCTCACTTAGACACACAACTCATTTGCTCATTTGTGAGACAATTTTCGGATCTACAGTTAGAGAAGAAGGAGAGAGAGTGGCACATATCTGGGAGAGGATCTTCTGCATTAGTTTAAGAGATCTCTTGGCATTGTATTGACTATCTATAATAAAGAAGTTTTGCTGGGTTTTCTTCCCCTACAGGGTTTCCCAGGATAAATGTTGTGTCTCTTGTGATTGTGTATTTCTCAGTGATATTGTATTATGTTATTGTTATCTAATGAAATGCAAAGAACTATAATAATGGATTAAACATTAACAGATACCTGCAGGTTATCTCTCTACGCCTTAGTGGGAAGGTTCACCTATGCGAATTTGTGTAGATAAAAAACTCCCGTATGGATGGAAAGGGTTTGGGGTGCCTATGTTAGGCTATACCCCTGAGTTGATTTACCTTATAAAAGGATGGTTCGGGGTCATATGTCACTCACCAAAGGACTCAGAGACTCTGTTAAAAAAACGATGGATAAATGGTGGTAGCAGTATTATGCTTAAGAAATGAAGAGTGGCATTTAACCCTAATATTGAGTATTTATCATTCCTCCATTTTTGGATACTATTGCCTAGACCGCCTCTTTATCTTTGGACTGAGGGGGCACTAAAGGCTATTGGCAAGGCTCTTCACAGTTTCATAGTGGTAGATAAAGCATTTCTTCTCTCGACTTCGTGGAAAGTGTGCAAGATTTTGGTAGAAATGGACATTAGCCATGGCCTTCCCGAAACTTTAGAGATTGACTGGTGAGGTAATCACATTTTACAATGACTAGACTACCTGGGTATACTGTTTCGATGTATTCTGTGTCACAATACCGACCACTTAAGAAGAGACTATAAAGGTTTGGTAGAGGAGGTTGCAACATCGGTTGAATTTGTTTCCCCAAATGATTTTACTGATTTATCTACTGACACAGGATTCTATGGATGTGGCCTAGACTCTTGGTCATGAGGTTCGGGAGACCTGGAACCATTGTCAATGTTATCCGGTAAGCTAAAATACCATTGTCCTGTTCTATTTTCTACTCTTTTGATGATGGAAAAGGATGCCTTAAATTCCTCGAAGTGGCTAGAAAAAACTATATTGCATGATAGTTCTTTGTCATTAGCCGGTAAAGGAGATGCCCCTTCAACTGAATAGAATACTAAAGGCCATATAAACCCCTCTTGTGATCAGACAATGTCTCCTAGGGACCCTTCCTTTTCGTCTAATGTGAGTCCTCCTAAGTCTTTGTCCTGTCAACGAGCCTCTCCTCCTTCTTCCTTACCTACAATCTCCTTTGCGACAAAACCTTCACAGGTGGTCTCCCCTATCCAACCTATTACTTCTCCTTCTCTTCCTAGCTATCGAGAACCAGATGATGAGGAGCCATCCCTCTCGCTTGTCCTTGATTCCTTTATTCCTTTGATTAGGGATCAATCCACTCACGTCCAACTTCCTGTCTATCATGGAAAATCGATTATTACTTCTACCTCGGGTGATGCAGAAGCTAGTGGTTCGCGCACTTTGGAGGACAATGCCCAGAAATAGTTTGCCTGGTCCCAAGGTCTGGGTTTTGAACTCTCCCCCATTAAAAATAGAATCACTCGTAAGAAACTTTCTACATAGTCACAATCTTCTGTTCCAGTTATTTCCACTGAATGTGGGGCACTTAGAGCGTGTAAAGCCCTAGCGCGGGAAAAGTAATGATTTTAATATATCTCAATTTAAGGGGGATTGGGGGCGCCCTCAAATTAGCCTCGGTGTGCAGTGTTCTAGAAAACACTCAACCTAAGATTGTTCTATTTCATGAAACTTTGGTTCTTATAGATAAGTCTTTGGGGCTCTCTCTTCGACCAAAATAGTTTAGTTGTGTTGTTAACTCAGATGGAAACTCGGGTGGCTTGTTGGTTTCTTGGGATCCCAATTATTTTGACTTGATCCCTTTTCTAACTTGCGGTGGAATTTTATTGTCAAGATCTTATCTTGCTACTAGAAGTCAGATTTCTATTCTAAATACTTATGGAACCTGTGTGGAGCGGAATGTTTTTTGGGAGCACCTGGGTAACTTGGGAATGTTGGCACAAAGAAGCTTGATTCTAGTGGGGGAATTAAACTTGATGATGTCCTCAGGTGAAATTTTGGGTGGTGCTAGATCCTCAGGTTCGTTGGCAGGTTTTTTCAAGACGTTTTTCCAAAGTTATGGACTTATTGATATCGCTCCGAGGAAGCTAGTTATGACTTGGAGGAACAATCATGTTGGGACTAATTATATTGCTAAGAGGTTAGATAGAGCTCTTATTTCTGAAGATTTGATGGATTCAGTTGGTATCTACAGGTCTTGGGTGGAGTACCCTTTCACATCAGATCATGCGCCTATAATACTCCAATTGGATTTACCTCCTACTTTTAAATCCTTCCCTTTTAAGATGAATCCTCTTTGGATTCAGGAACAAAGTTTCGAGGCATTGGTACAAAAGCTCTAGATTGATCTGAAATATCTTGGCGAAAGGGATAAACAAAACAGGCTAGTGTGGAAACTTAAGCACTTAAAGAATTGCAAAAAACTGTGGCTCAAGGATCGTAAACAAAAGATAGAGGCTCATATTAGGTTTCTTGAAGAAGAGATTATTGTGCGCTTTCATAAGAGTATGCATGGTTCTTGTTCTCAACTTCAAGACTCTTTATTGAAAGATTTGGAGACCGAAAGAAATAAGATCATCAAAGAAACTGAAGAACATTGGCGCCAATGAAGCAAAACAATATGGATTCAGAGTGGGGACAATAACACAATTTGTTTTCATAACTATGCAAATTTTAGAAGAAACGGTAAGAATATATGGGAAATTTCGGATGGATGGGGGTGTGTTATTACTAGTCAGGAGAATATTAAATTAGAGGCAGTCCACCATTTCAAAGATTTATACAAAGAACATATCTATCCCTCACCTCTGGAAAAAATCAGGGTTTTGCGTTGTTTTCAAATATGTTTATTGAAGCTAAGGAAAAATCTCTCTATGCACCGATTGGTTTGGATGAGTTAAAGCAGGTAATTTCAAAATTCAAAACTGATAAGAGCCTAGGGCCCGGTGGATGGACAATAGAGTTTTTTAGTCATTTTTTTGATTTAGCTGGGAGGGACCTTTTGGATATGGCTAAAGAAGCTAGATTAAGTGGTAACATATCTGGCGGATTAAATGCGACCTTCATTTCCCTGATACCTAAAGTTAATAAGCCTCAAAGTTTTGGAGACTTCCGGCCTATATCGCTATGTAATTTATTCTATAAAATCATATCAAAGATTATAGCCAATCGGATTAAACCGATCCTGTCTAAATCGCTTTCAGAAGAACAATTAGGATTCCTACAAGGCAGAAGGATTTGGGATGCCATAGGCACTGTTCATGAGTGTCTCCATAGTATAAAAAAAGAAAAAATCTAAATATCTAGTTTTAAATCTAGACTTGAAGAAAGCCCATGACTACATTAGCTGGGATATTCTGAGGATGATTCTTATTCAGATTGGCTTGGGCCTTAATATGATGAATTGGATAATGAGCTGCGTGTTGTCTACTTCCTTCTCTATATTAATAAATAGGGAGCTGGCGAATTTATTTAAGACTGGTCGGGGACTTAGACAGAGTTGTCCACTATCCTCGTTACTCTTCATTTTAGTGATGGAGGTTCTAAGTATATTATTAAAAGACAAACAAAAGGAAGGGAAATTATCCGGAGTTAAAGTTTCTAGATCCATTAAAATTCTCCATGTTTTATTTATTGATGATGTGATTATTATGTCAAATACCACATTTCAGGAATGGTGGGAGATTGATAAAGTGATAAAAACTTTCTTCTCGGCTTTAGGTTTGATGGTAAATGAATTTAAATCTACACTGTTACATGAAGGGATTTCAGAATAGGATTTGGGGCCTTTCAAAGATTTGTTCCCTTATAACTTTAAGGATCTAAAGGATGGTTTTAAATATCTTGGTTATTTCCTTAAAACTAGGATGCATCGGGCTAGTGATTGGTGTTGGCTTCTAAAGAAACTGGAGAAGAAAATAAACAATTGGTTCTATTGATGGTTATCCTTGGGGGGAAGGTACACCCTAATCAAATTTGTGTTGGAATCTCAATCCGTTTACTGGATGTCCCTAGCAACTGTTCCAAGATCAGTTTTAAATTCCATCAGAAAACTAATGTACAATTTTCATTGGCAAAAGTTGGCAGTCCCAAAGGAATTTGGGGGTTGGGGTTTCCGCAATATTTTTTATTTCAATAAAGCTCTGGCAGCGCACACTCTTTGGAGGGTGTTAACCTGTGGAGGTATATGCCATAGAGTCATTAAGGATAAATATTTAACCCATAAGACAATTATAAATTGGCTAAGGTATTCCTCATTTACTCAAAGGACATCTTCTAATATTTGGAGAGGGTTATTAACTTTGGTGCACTTGATTCTCCACTGGTTAAGTTGGGATCCAGGTTCAGGTCAACTTATCTCCCTTGGCAAAGACAAGATTCTTGGTTTGGAAGCAGTATCTATTTTTTGCCAGCCTTTGGTGACTATGCTTAATCATAAACATATTCATACTCTTTCTTAGGTTAGGAACCCCATAGACAGTCAACTCCTGTGTAATTATTGGTTAAAAAGTAGTGATTTGAATCTCTTGGGTGACCTGACATTCAATTGGGACCACTATAGGAAGGCCCTCATTGACTTTGGGATTATTTTACAGGATAAAGATTATATTTTGATGTGGACCGGGGTTGATAATTATGGAATCCCAACAGTAAAAAACATATATCGAGGCATTGTTACTACACAAAAGTTGAAAAATATTGAAAGGTGGCAACTATCCATTTGGCACTGGAAAATCTAGCTCAAGGTTAAGTTATTTATATGGCTTGTTGTGGAAGGCAGGATCTTGACTTGGGATTCACTACAGTCGAGAGGTTGGGAAGGACCCAACCGATGCTCCTTGTGTAAGAATGGTATTGAAACTATATCACACTTATTCATTTTTTTCCATTTTCTATTGCGGTGTGGGATCTTGTGACGAAAAATCTAAACCATAAGAATGCTTGGATGGGAAACACTTTGTCTGAGTGTTTCAAGAATTGTTTTGAGGATAAATTGACATTTATCCATTTGCTTTCTCACCTTTGTTGGTTTATATGGATTGAGTAGAACAAATCTTTGTTCGAAGACCACAATCCATCGATCCAAGCGGTTTTTATTAAATCTTGTGCTCTCCAAAACAAGCTTCCAGGTCCTGTGAAAGATAGACCCCCAAAATATATTTTCCTTCCTCATAAGATGGGTGATGCCTTTGCGTGGTTCAATGGGGCATCAAAACTCAATGGAGCTTCCTACGAGGCGGGTGGTATTATAAAATCTCAAGACACCATAGTTATCAGATGGATGTAAAATTGTGGTAGCGATTCAAACACAAGGGAAAATATATTAGTTGTCTGGGCTTCCCTTGTGATTGTTGATTTAGTGTCTTTCCACAGTCTTCGGGTTATGGGAGATTCCAGAGTGATTATCGACTGGCTCTCAAATAAGGGTAGACTCCAGGTAAGTGCACTTGAAGGCTGGAAAAACAAAATCAAAGCCTTTATTAATCATTTCCAGAATATCAATTTTCATCATGTCTATAGGCACTTCAATTCGGAAGCCGATGCCCTTTCCAAGTAGGCTCTTGGGGAGCTAGAAGGACAAATTTCCTTTGTCCGCTGGTATAAGGGGATTGAAGGCCCCAGGGAGATTTATAAAATTCACTAGTATCTTTCTTTGGAGGCATTTGACACTTGTTTGATAGTTTTAGTGTCGATTTTTTCTTTTTGATATTGTGTCTTTCAGAGACTTGTAACAGTCTAGCAAGACTAATTCCATTATTTTTGGAAAATTTATGTGGTTTTTTGCCTCTATCTTGGGAGAAATAACGTTATTTGTAAATTCATAAATGACTTTTTGCAGTGCACTACAATGTAAACAAATTATATTCCTAATATAATTGAGCTAATTTTCATCTGGAAAAAAAAACGTTCAATGGAAGGATGGCCAGGAGCCCCCCCCACTTACTCTCCACCTTTATATCTGAGTTAACCCGTGATAGGGGATTAGATCACCCTCCTTTTTTGTGTATCTAATATATGTATGTATTTATGCCAGATACATTATATTTAGCCTTCTTTTTTGCACTGTCATAGGGAGGAAGTATGGACTGTATTTTTGGATCTTTGTATACACCTCTTTCATATGTGGTGGTGGTATCCTATTGGTGAAGTTCACTAGTTGGAATTGTATTTGGAACTCTGGTACTCTTTCTGAGAACACCATATATATAATATATATTGAGAAATTTTCTACTGGAAAAAAAAAATCGTTCAAGTGCCTCCTACACTGTACTTACTAACCTCAATATTCATTGGACCATCCCGTGCAACAAATAAACTTATGTCTATATGATATAATCCATAAGTAGTGATTACTTATGACATAAGCTTTATGTGTACAAGCAAACTGGTAGGAAATATTTAAAAAAAGTTATTTAGGGAAATGATATATTTGAAAATACAAATTAAACTATACATATAAATTCAAATGGTAATGCTAAATTTAATAATATTTTAGTATTTGAGTAATTATGTCTCACATGTAATCAAGCTCTCAAATTTGAGTTATCAAAAAATTAAGAATGTAAGTTTTCATAGTTAGAGCACATAGTGTATAAATATTTTTCGATATAAACTGGTACTTGGTTTTCGAAACGTTCAACATTTTGATTGGATACTCTACCCATCATTAGGAACAACAAAAAACTTATATATGAGCACTCGTTTCCCCTTATATGAAATTTTTGTTGTCCTTGATGATTGGTGGAATGTCGACTCAAAACGTTGGATGTTTAGAAAACCAAGTACACAATTTATATCCAGAAATATTTCTACACTATATAAAAATCTAGTCGAAGGATGGAAACAACTTCACTTTCTTTAGATGCCAAGGTTGTTTCATAGTATGAATAGTGGATGTGAGGATATACTAATAGATTAGAGCAAGAGAAGAATATCATAGATTATTGTAAAAATGATATAGTCTCTCACAACTTCACAATAAGCTTGGGTGTCTTTGCAATCTATATTGTAATGTCCATAATTTAGAAAACAAAAACCACAAATGTTGTTGTTGTTGTGGAAAACGAACTTGGAGAGCGTGCTCATAAAAAACTCTTTTCACACAAGAAAAAAATTCACTTCTCGATGACAACAAGGGTTAGTCTCGGTTAGTTTACTTGGAAAATGCAAGTTTTCCGTCTATTTCTAATTTACAGATATCACAGAGAATGCACGAAAAAGAGCATACATAGACATGAAAACCC
This sequence comes from Picea glauca, assembly GCA_000966675.3. Lineage (NCBI taxonomy): Eukaryota > Viridiplantae > Streptophyta > Pinopsida > Pinales > Pinaceae > Picea > Picea glauca. The sequence continues at coordinate 427,258 of JZKD02S1875960.1, read as the reverse complement.
TTTCCTCTCTATTTCTGATTAGTCGAGATCGCACAAAGTGCGGGGAAAAGAGTATACACAGATAAAAAAGAGTAGCAACTCAGAAATTAAAAAATAGAAAACCAAAATGTTATCTTAGCAAAAATTTAAAAGGGCATATTTAGGCATTATACCTCTGGATCTAACTGAAATGGTCATATCTTGGGAAAATGGAAACCTTTTCGAGTGAAACAAAAGTCATTCCTAACTGAAATGAGTGCTCTAGAAGCAATGTAACTGTCCCCTCATTCTAGAAATGTATGGAAATGGAGAAAACCAAAGATACAACAACACAGATTCACGATCTCGATCTACAACAAGAGTAGGTCTTCAAATGCGCTCTGATACCTTGCTCAAAATTACAAGTATTCCAAAAGAGGATGAACACCTTAAGTAACCACTCAAACTACCAGATCAAATATCATCACACCAATGTTTTGACATGGTAAAACCCCTATAGGGAAACATCTGTTGATTAAGGTTGGTTGTCATTGATGTCAACCCTTGAAGAAAGCCTTGTAGCACAAAGGTTTAGGTAATGGATCCAATATTGTTTTATGTAAATATGACTCATTATTGTTTTTTCATGGTTGATAAGAAGTAAATATGGATGAACACCAAAGTGGTCCCCTTATGGTAAAATCCCTCATGGGAATACACTTTTTGGAGTAAGAGAACTCATGATTAATTATGGAATAATGAGATGAAGGAAAGTCAATTTGTCAAGTAAAATATCCTATATGGATAGTGCTTGTCATTTCATTTCCGATGGTATGTGGAACGTCACATAATTCCTCACGGTTAGAGAGTTATGACCATGAGAAGTTGGAGACCCTAGGTTTG
>JZKD02S1875960.1:394004-421806 GCA_000966675.3 Picea glauca | reverse complement strand
TTATTATTTATTTAATTTTTCTCTTGAAATTCAATTTGTCCCACCCTTGGGTCCATAAACAAGAATTTTGCCAACCCCATAAACAATTGGCTCATGAAGAACCCTAATCAATTGTCTCACGAAGAGTGAACATGTCATATGCAATATTTGAACTTGAATGAAGAGGATAACATTCCTCCTCTCAACAACCCACATTGAACTCAATATGTACACACACACCCTCTCTAGCCTAAAGTGTTAACTCAACCAATTGTAGCGATTTTTGCTAGGCACTTGGTTAGTTCTATGACAATGCATGTCCAGTGTGAATACCCTTGGATTCGACACACTACTCTATGTTAATGGGTTTAATAGAGATGCCATCCATGAATGCGGAGATGCATCTAAGTTGTTGCTAAACCAACCCACACATGCACACACAAGAATGAAAAAAAGACATACCACGAGTTTACCCTTTTAGACTAATTAATTAGAGATATAGTTAAAGTTAGATATACTAGAGCTTTTATTGCTAAATTTATGTAGTATAGTCATCCAAAATAGAGATATAGTTAAAGTTAGATATACTAGGGCTTTTATTTCTATATTTATGCAGTATAATCATCCAAAATAATTAAACATATATTAATTTTAATGATGAATAAAATTTTGTAAATGACATTTCTTCCCCTTTTATTTTATAATTGTCATCGACATCTATTTATATAGAGCTTTATATAATTAGATTTTTAATAATATTTTAATTATAATTCATACAATACACGTATAATTTTCAAGTTAATTATTGTGTGTGTTGGATATCTTCAACACCGACAAGTTAGGTGTTTCAACGGATAGACATACATAATTCTTTATCTTATAAAAGTTGTACAACTTTTATAAGATATATCTTTTGCCTTCATTACTAAAATAATATTTACAATTGCGATAATTGAACATCTCAATTTACTTACTTTATAATTAAACTTTTATAAATATTGGTAACTATTGTAACATAAAAAAAATCTTTTAAAGAGTTTTAAAATTTATCTATTCCAATTTTTCGATTAAATCTTTGGAGAGGGTATATATAAAGAATTGTCCGCTTGGACATAGAGGTAATCTCACATGTTCTTTTTGCGGCTTCACTAGGCATGAACGATGAAGATCTTCATGTACTTAAAATTATGCGGTCCTATCTCCCTTACTTGAACTATTCTCCTCCAATTATCCTCTAGTTATTCACATAATATTAATAATGACCTATAGACATTTATTTAAGCCATAGAAAATATCTCGGTCTTGAATATATTATTGTTGGATGGAGTCACATAAATGTATATATCGATACTGTTGAAATATTGTAATCATGAAGAATATTCTAGATATAATTGAGTTATTTTTATATAGATAAAATCTCTTTTTGTGGATTGATCATGTCAGGGTTTGTATAAGATCAAATCCTGTTTTGTGGATTGGTCAAACCATAGTTATATGGTGTTGTTTGTAAAATTGGCCCTAGGGCTAATTAAAGTAGTTTTAACCACTAGTTGAAGAAGTTGGCCCAGCTTGGTGAAAATACATCACCCTAAACGCCTCCCAACTAGTATAAATAAGTGAGGATGGTGCCTCACTTACTCACTCACTCATTTGCTCAACAAGTGCACATCTTTGGAGGTAGCCACAATTGCAAGAAAAAGGAGAGAGAGGTGCATTGCTCAATCTTGGATATTCTCTAGTGTTTTGGTCTTTATCTTGGCATTGTGTTGGCAATCTATATTAAGGAAGTTTTTGCTGGGTTTTCTCCCCCATGAGGGTTTCCCAAGATAAAATGATATGTACCTTGTGATTGTGTTTCTCTCAGTGATCCTGCTTATGCTATTATTGTCTAGTAAATTGAAAAGAACTTAATAGCAACTCTAAATTTAACATGGAATCTGAGCTAAATTGAGTAGAGCACCTTTCATTGGGTAACTAAAAACGTCACTGTTGTCGTACAAGAAAATTAGGGCTTTTTATTGGAAGATTTTTTTTGACTAAAAACCATCTAGGGAAGTGCACCCTAGCCTAGCGAACTCATTGGCAACTTGAGTGCACCTTTTCAGTGGCCAGAGCCTCCGAAAAGTCAAACCTTAGTTTTGACTGGTACCAAAAAACCAGAAAACCAGGAAACCATAACCAGTACCAGAAGTACTAGTCTAGATTTGTGCATGTCAAGTTTCAAGGGATAAAAATTGAAAATTTTGAAATCTGACAACGCCAACATACTCGCCTCAGCCCCACGCACCTCCTGGTAAGATCATATTTAATTTCTGAGCACTTTCAATTTTTGGTCATTTTCTTAGCTCTAGGTCAAGATGTCTGCAAGCACTAAGTTTGTTGACAAATTAGAAGGTATGGAAAACTTCCGTGCATGGAAGTACAAAATTGCACTCATTCTTTAAGAGAATGACCTTGCAAAATTCAGAAAAGAAAATGTACGAGAGCCCGAAGAAGATGCAGCGAAAGCAAAGTACAAGAAGGATATGATTAGGGCCAAAAGGATCATTGCAGACTCCATTAAAGATCACTTGATCCCTCAAGTATCTTCCAAGAATACTCCAAAATAAATGTTTGATGCCCTAACCAGAATGTATGAAGGAAAGAACATTAACCAGAAGATGAAATTGAGAACCCAACTCAAGAATACAAAGATGCAGAAAGGAGAAACAATTCAAGACTATTTCTCTAGGGTTACTCACTTTAAAGAACATCTAGAAGAAATTAGAGACAAATTGGATGAATATGAAATCATCATGACAACTCTTAATGGTCTCACAAGACCTTGGGATGCCTTCATCCAAATTATCTGTGCCAGAAAAGAGAAACTACAATTTCATAGTCTGTGGGAAGAATGTGTTCAAGAAGAAGCAAGAGTAGCCAACCGATAAGCAATACTATTAAGGGATGAAGACCAAGCCCTAGCTGCTCATGCTAAAGGAGGAAAGAGAAGGTCTCATTTCAAAAAGGAGACCCACCTCCATAAGGAATCTCACTCCCCAAAGAGATTCACCCACTTTCATAAAGAATCTCATCCTCCAGGGAGACTCCAAAAATATCAGAAGGGTCAAAGAAGAGAAAAAGATTTATCCTCTTATCAATGTTATCATTGTGATAAGATGGGACACATTGCTAAGAATTGTCATGCCATAAGAGAAGAATACAAGAAGAGAAATAACAAAAGACATCATGCCCATGCAGTCGAAGATGATGAGCCACCCACGAAGTTGTCCAAAGAAGACATTGAAGATTATGTCTTATTTTCTGCCCTCTCAGGATCTGTGACACATGGAGAGGATACTTCGCTCATAGACAATGGTGCCTCTAAGCACATGACGAGTCAGAGACACATTATCTCTAGCCTTACAAAAAAGAACTTTCCCCAAAAATTTACACTCGAAGATGATTACCAGTACCCTATCAAAGGAGCGAGAGAATCTACCTACAAACTTGATTAAGGACCCCGATGAAAATGAAGGATGTACTATATGTACCAGCTTTGACAAAGAATTTTCTTTCTATCTCAACTTTAGATAAGTATGGTTTCAGGGTTGCATTCATAGATGGTGAAGTTCTTATGTGGCCTAAAGGAAAAACCATAGAAGATGCAATTGTTATTGGAACAAAAAAAGGTGGCTTGTATAAGTTAAAAGGTCACTCAGATGCAATCTGGACTCACTCCACTGAGAGTCCATGTGAACTTTGGCATAGAATAATAGCTGACATCAAATACAAATCCTTACCATATGTAAGCAAGTAAGTTACAGGTCTACCCGAATTCAAGGTTGATCACGAAGGTGTGTGCAAGGGATGTGCACAAGGAAAGAACATAAATAATCATTTTCCGAAGAGCGACAATAAAGCAGAAGGAATCTTGGATCTCATTCGCTCAGATGTGTGTGGTCTAATGCCATCAACCTCTCTAAGTGGGTATGTATACTATGTGTCATTCATTGATGATTATTCTCGCAAGACTTGGGATTATTTCTTGAAATCAAAAGATGAAGTATTTGGAAAATTCAAGGAATTCAAAGCCTTGATAAAAAATCTCTCAGAAAGAAAAATCAAGATACTCAGGTTAGATAATGGAGGAGAATACACCTCAAAATAACTTGTAAGCTTTTTCAGAGATGCCTGGATTAAGAGGGAGCTCACCACTCCCTACAATCCTTAGCAAAATGGTGTAGCAGAAAGAAATAATAGAACAATAATGGAAGAAATGAAGACTATGATCCACGATCAAGATATTTCCATGCACTTATGGGCTGAAGCAGAAAGAACAATAGTTTATGTACAAAACAGATTATCCCATAGTGCACTTGGATTCAAAACTTCCGAAGAAATGTTCTCCGGAAGAATCCAGAAGTAAGACATCTCAAGATGTTTGGCTGTCCAGTGTTTGTACACATTCTGAAAGAAAGGAGAACTAGGCTGGATCCCTCAGGAAAGAATGGAATATTTGTTGGATATTGTAAGGCCTCTAAGGCCTTCATAATTTACATACCAGGTTACCATCATATTGAGATCAACAGAGATGTAACCTTTGATGAATATGCAACACTCAAGAAATCAAGAAGATGCCAACTTGAATAAATATATGAAGAAGAACTTGTAGCTCCCAGAGTTGCAGAATCAGTGAAGGAAGTTATAGTTACCCCTGATGATGAGATTCCAGAAGATCATGACATAAAAAAAACCTCAAGAACCTCCCCAAATAACGATCTCTCACAAGAGAAATCCATCTTGGGCAAGGGAACTTATTCAAGATGGAGAGAAGTATGGTGCCCTAGAAGGAACCATGAAACAAATCAAGAACCCTAAGCCATTCTCCAGTTATATGGCTTTGATGTGTGACCTCATAGAAAATGAACCTACTTGCTTTGAAGAATCCATTCAGAAGAAAGAATGGGTGGATGTCAAGACAAAATAATACTAATCCATTATAAAGAATTATGTATGGGAAATAGTTCCCAAACCGAAGAACAAAGATGTGGTATCTTCTAAATGGATATACAAGATAAAACATACTGCAGATAGAAATATTGAAAAACATAAAGCAAGATTTGTAGCTCGTGGATTTTCTCAAAAGGAAGACATTGATTATGAAAAGATGTTTTCTCCTGTATCTAGGTACACTTCTATCAGAACAATCATAGCTCTTGCAGCCAAGATGAAGTGGAAGTTACACCAGATGGATGTGAAAAAAACCTTCTTAAATGGTGTTATTGGAGAAGAAGTGTATATAGAACAACCACAAGGGTTTGAAGTTGAGGATATAAAGACTCATGTCTGCAGGTTGAAGAAGGCTCTGTACAAGTTGAAGCAAGCTCCTAGAGCTTGGTATGGAAGAATTGACAGTTTCCTGATGAGCTTGGGCTTTACCAAGAGTAAAGATCATTCTAACCTTTACTTCAAGGTTATGAATGATGAACCAATGATATTGTTGCTGTATGTAGATGACTTATTCTTAACTAGAGAAGAAAATCTCATCACTGTTTGTAAGAAGAAGCTCGTTGCAGAATTTGAGATGAAAGACCTAGGCCTGATGCATTATTTCTTAGGTCTTGAAGTTTGGCAGAGCCTAGAGAAGATCTTCCTTAACCGAGGGAAGTATGCAGTTGAAAAACTGAAGAGGTTTGATATGTTGGAATGTAAAGCCATGAACACACCCATGGAAACAAAGTTGAATCTCCTCGTTGATACTTCGTCAGAATTGGTTTATGCTACTTTGTACAAACAAATTATTGGTTCATTGATGTATCTGACGAATACCAGGCCATACATATGCTTTATTGTGAACACCTTAAGTCAATATCTGATAGAGCCCATACGTGTTCGCCTTGTAGCTGCAAAGCACATGATGAGATACCTTAAGGGTACGTTGGAATTTGGTCTCTGTTATAGTGGAGATCATGACTTCAAACTTATTGGTTATATTGACTTCAGGATGTTTCATTCTAGGGTCAACCATGACTTCATGGCAGAGCATGAAGCAATCCGGTATTTCTCTCAGCACGACAGGAGCATAATACATTGTAACATGTTTTGCCAGTTGTGAAGCCATATGGCTTTGCACGTTGTTGACAGGTCTATTTGATATGGAGATGGAAGCCACCATGATTCTATGTGATAACCAGAGTTGCATAAAGATGACAGAGAACCCAATTTTCCATGATAAGTCAAAGCACATAGAAATCCGGTATCACTACATTCGTGATATGGTGCAGAGAGGAGTTGTAAAGCTCCAATATGTTGGCACATATGAGTATGTTGTAGATGTGTTGACCAAGCCTCTATCTCATGTAAAGTTTGAATACTTTAAAGACAAGCTTGGTATAGTCCGAAAGGACCTCCTTCGAAATGGGGAGTGATGTTGATGATACTATGGTATCTTGACCAACAACGGGTATCTCTGTTAGGATTTTATATCATAGGGGATTGATCATCCCTGACTAGATCCCGAAGGTCTGGTAAGGATGGTTTGTCAGAGTACATGTGCATGTATATGCTAGCTGTGGTCAGTAGTGGTAGCTCCGTTAGGATTTTATATCGTAGGGAATCTTTTGATTCCTGGGCAGATCCCGAAGACCCGATAAGGATGGTCTGTCAGAGTACCATGTGGTAGCTCCATTAGGATTTTATATCCTAGGGAATCTTATGATTCCTGGGTAGATCTCGAAGGTCCGATAAGGACGGTCTGTCAGAGTACCACAAAATGTTCTTGTTACTCCTGCCTCATTTTGTTTCTATATGATGATGATGTTCTTATCTTAGCCTTGTGTTGATGATGTTGTTGTTTTAGCCTTGTGCTTTTATTGATGATGATATATCAACCTCGTGCTGTTGTTGATGATGTTGTATCAACCTTGTGTTGTTGTTGATGATTTTGGACTAACCACATGCTACTAATGATGTTGTTGATGATGTTGTTGCTTTAACGTTATGCAAATTGATATTGATGTAGATGATGATGATGATGCTATTCCAGCTCCATGATGTGAACGATGATGTTATTGATGATGAGAAAAACTTTCAATGATTTATAGATATGCCAGTCAGTGTTCCAGATGTTGATGATGTTGCTTCCCTCTTTCTCTCTCTTGATGATGTTGTATCGAGTTATGTCATTAGAATACCCTTCTTGTTAAGGGGGAGTGTTGAAATATTGCAACTACGAAGAATATTCTAAATATAATTGAGTTATTTTTATATAGATCAAATCCCCTTTTGTGGATTGATCATGTCGGGCTTTGTATAAGACCAAATTCCCTTTTGTGTATTGGTCAAACAATATTTATATGGTGTTTTTTGTAAAGTCGACCCCTAGGGATAATTGAAGTGGTTTTAACCACTAGTTGAAGAAGTCGGCCCAAATTGGTGAAAAGACATAACCCTAAGCGCCTCCCAACTAGTATAAATAAGTGAGGATGGCGCCTCACTTACTCACTCACTCATTCACTCAACAAGTGCACATCTATTGGAGGTAGCTGCAGTTGCAAGAAGGAGAGAGAGACACATTGCTTAGTCTTGGATATTCTTTAGTGTTTTGGTCTTTATCTTGGCAATCTATATTAAGGAAGTTTTTGCTGGGTTTTCTCCCCCATGAGGGTTTCCCAGGATAAAATGTTGTGTACCTTGTGATTGTGTTTCTCTCAGTGAACCTGCTTATGCTATTATTGCTATTATACAACATAGTTAATTTAGAGTGAACTTTTTTAAGAACAAGTATTTCCTCCTAAGAGGTCACAAGTTCAAATCCATAGGGGGGTAGGATATGTATATCTTCGTAGACTTTACCAGTTAAATCCCTGGGCGAAGGGGGTCCCTTGTCCCACAAACAAGGGGGTCTCATACACCAAGTTGGTGTCTAGCTTGGTCGTGACCTTATATATATATATATATATATATATATATATATATATATTCCAACAGAAGAAATCACGGGAAACCCTCCGAGTACTTCCCCATATTTCATTGATGGTAAATGTGGTAAAATGTCAACCCTAATTATAGAGCCTAACCCCAAGGGGATCAAGCGAGTCAAACTCGTGACCTCCCTAATTGATCACTAGGGAAAAGATCTCACATCTGGGTCAAGATTGCTTGAGCTAAACCTTAGGGGACACACACACACACACACACACACACACACACACATGAAGAAATGAATCTTTGTTGGATTTTCCCTCTTCTCCACAATTTTGAATAGATGTAGTGTACTTAAACCCAAAAATAGTGCAAAACCTAAGAACACAAGAGAAAAGAGGGATAAACCCTAAGAAATATTTCTTGATAATAAACAATAGACAATTATGTTCACTTGCCTCTTCAAGGGGAAAACCTCCAAGATCAATGCTCCAAATACAATACAAATTCTTAACAAAACATTACATAACCTTCTACTCAATATATAATTGTCTAGAGAAAATATTAACTACCTACAGGCCCACTTATAATGAGAGTCAACTAACTAATTTGGGCCTTATTAATACAATAACCCTTTTTACAATGAGTGACTATTAACTAACTAATTAATGGGCCTTATTTAAGGAAGATGAACTCATACATTAATAAAGTATCTGAGTAAGGAGTTTAGGGTGGGACCCTAACATGCCCCCCCCCCTTGAAAAAAACATTGTTTTCAAGGCCGCATGTGAGAAAATTACTATATAATCATTTCCATTTCCCATGTGGCATCTTCTGGTGACATATATTTCCATTCGATCAATACTTTCCTGATCATGTGTGTTGGTGCAACTGATGCTCTCTAGTATTCAATACTCCTTTTGGCTAGAGGCAAATGGAACCTTCTTCTTTAATTTTTGGTAGGTTGGTATGCACTTTGCAATTTGAACTCACAACTTTCTTCAAAGAAGACATGTGAAAGACTGGATGAATATTGGACTGGGATGGGAGAGCCAACTTGTAGAAGACTTGAACAATATATTATATGATATGATAGGGACCATAAAACTTGGGATGTATCTTATGGGGAACTTCATCTCTGATGATGTATGTTTATAAGGTTGTGTTGGCTGCCCAAATTACATTCTTGTTTTGACTCATCTTGAAACAACAAATGACTTTTAAAACTTACTTCCCAACATAAACTATTTCCTTCAGATTGTATAAGGCCTTGTTGTGAACATATCGACACTCAAATAACTATCAGTTTGTTATCTTTTATTTTTTATTTTTTATTATTATTGTGAGAACATTATCGTATTTTCTTGTAATTTATTCTCTCTTCTCAAATTCATGACCGCTAGGCATGAAATTGAGACATCTCTCTCATACAAGTACCCAACTAGAAAATCTTGTAATCTTTCTATTTTTGTTTACAATTTATATCATTTCTTGGTTTAATCTATGTCTAGAAGGAATATTTACCATTTTTGTTTCCAATCAAGGGGTCTCTAATGATAATCCTAGGAAGAACACTTGTTGGATACACTTGCTAGAAATCAAACAAATTTTAAAATTTGTTTTATATGCAAAGGCCCTATGTTACTCAAACCCATGGTTTTAATGTCAATGGGTATGGTAATGTTGCATTTAATACTCACAAGTCGTGAGGTATGGGGAAATTAACACACACCTCCTCACGATGCGTACCCTTGTCATCTCACCGCCTTCTCCACATGCCCTCATCAAGATTCTCACGAATTAGCACTCTGTGTAATTTTTTTTCTCGGAATTGAGACAATGGTCATGAAAAGATGCAAGGGTTTTCATTAGTTTTCATGGTATGAGGTCCTATATCTATGGCTTTCCGAAAAACCATCAGTAATTAGAGTGGAAAGCCATGGTGAAATCCCTGCACGTATGGACTTTTGTTACCAGGTATGGTTGTTCGACCTCCCCTGTTACCTTTGGATTTTCTCTCTGCTTTTCCTTCTGTCAGAAATGTTTCATTATCTTATTGTTTTCCCTTATTGAGCTTATGGCTCATGTAGTAAGAAAGAACCAAATGGCCCTCATACTTTACTTACCCGCAATAGCTTAACAGAGTTCAAATCCGTGCCATAATTGAGAGATGATTTTTTGGGATGGATTCTAGGAAAACGGTGAAGCTTTTGACAAAACTATTAAAAAAACATCTCCCAAACGAGGTCATTTACCTTCCATGAGGGTAGTTTCTTCAAAAACAAATCTATTTTAGATATATGCCCCATTTTCTCAAGAGAAATTTCTCAGAAAATCTATTTTGGTTGAGGAAATATTTCAACATACCAAGGGTTAGTCATTCTCATACAATTTCATGGCCAATATTTCTCCATTCCTCCAGGGTTGCGAAGGATTCTCTAGAATCCGAGCAAATTTGAGAGATAAAGAAGGGCATGAGGAATCATTGAACCTAAATGTAAAGTACCCTCTCCCAGATCTCGAGCCCACACACTGTTTAAACTGCCTGGACTGAGCTCATCGATATTACACTGATGTTCCATACATACAGATGTAATTGGATCGGGTTAAAGCACTAAAAAAAGAACTTGAAAAGAGTAACATAATTCTAAAGACTGAACAAAGTATTTTCCAGGTTAATAGAAAGCCCAAAAGACAAAAGAACATAATTATCAAGAGATCAACCAATGTCAACGCCATTTTAAAATCTGAGTTCTACAAGTCCTCCTTATCGAATGCTTGAAGTGGTACATTTGATTTGATTTGTTTGTATTAATTAAGGATTACTCTATTTTTCTAGATTACTTGAATGGATTTGTAAAGTTGTTTTCAGTTTTCTTTGTTAAAGTTTTTCTTGGTTTTATGGGTATCTAGTCTTTAATTAGTTTTGTATTGTTTATGCTATTGTTTGTTTATAGGTCGTGGGAAGATCTCAAGATTTCATCAACAATATTCGTGAATACAATTGGATGTTATCCATATTTCATTTTGTTTTAATTAGCATAAGAGTTAGCTTTTAAAAGTCAAACTGCAACTTCTCATTGGGTCACAACAAACTTTTTGATAAGTTGTTGAACAAATTTGTCTTTTATTATACAACTTTTCTATTATAAGTTGAATTCATAATATATTGTTTAAACTATCACTATTTTTAAACAATCCGAATCTATCATGTTAATGAGGTTCGATCCATATTTTGTTTAAATAGTCTTAGTCATTTGAAGAAAGGGGGTTGGAATTGTGAAGACTAGGACTGCTGAAGTTTATTGAGGAATATAATCACTCTTTAACCAAAGGATTTGATCTTTTGGTAAAGGATACTTGTGCGTAATTATAGTTTATATATTATGATAAACTATAATTACTTATAGTTTATCAATTTTGATTAGCTAACGTAATTATAGTTTATCAATTTTGGTTAGCTTTTGGCTACCAAATTATTGCGTGGTGAATTATTATTATTTGGCATTAATTCTTCCTATCCATTAGTCCTTAGTCTTAAAATTTCGTATGACTTTGGGTGACTGTATTCATGCAATGTGAGTCCTTTAATATGTTGAATTTATTTACATGTTTTAGATTCATATAGATTCATTTATAATTTCAAGGAATTAATTTCTTTATGTAAAAGAATCATTTATATCTTCACCTAAGGTTGGCACATATAAAAATTGTCTTTATGTGTTCTAAAAGGGTCTAAAACCATCAAAGTGAAGTGACTTTCCTCTTGATGATTGTAAGATCCAGAAATTAGCAGGGTTGTCTATGTTAAAGTTATCTTCAACAGATACCCTTGCAGAAACATAATGTTACAGGGAGACATGATCAATAGATGAGTGCTTAAATATTGATTAGTAGATTTGCTATTTTTTAAAAGTGAAAGAAGATTGACCTTTCAGCTCAAATACTTTGTTTATTTCAGTTGGGACATAACTGTTTTCTTTCACTCTTTTCTTTTGTTGCTTTTAGTAAATTAAAGAAGTCTTCGTATCTTAGATTAAACAACTGTCTTGCCTAAGATTTAGTTATCTTTCATAATTTTCCATTTTCAAGATTATCATAAAATCTTGCAACATGTATATTTGGTTATTTTGTATATGAGATAACACAATATAAGTATATATGTGTTAGGTATTTAGTTTATTGCTTTAATTTGTAACTTACTTTAGATCATTCATCGGCTAACAAAGCCGTTAAACCCATTAGGGGTAGTTATTCCAAACAAATTGGGATATATAAACAACCTTGGGCTAGACTATTCCCTTCCAGTTGATGATGTGTCATAAACGTGTCAACAAATGACGCTAGAAGGAGGGCCGAGGTAAATTTAATGATTAAATGTTTTATCCTGTCATAATTCCATATTTACAAATTCTTCTTTTGTGTCATCTTGAAATGCACTAGAAGGCATGCCAGACTGACAAGATGGCCTTACAGTAGTCTTTGTTTCGAATGTATTTAATTTCCCATGGCTCCCCAAATCACTCTGTTAGAACATGCTTTCCACTTCTCATTACCTGATATTCCCAATAAGATAGTCTATTGCTTGTCCAAACTCACCTTTGATGGTGGAGGGAATGTATCTGCAAAAGACCATCTTAACAAGTTTTGGTGTAAATGCATCAAGCATGATATTTATGATTTAAAGGTTTTATGCAGATTGTTCGCTTTTACTTTCAAGGGTCAGATTAGACATTGGTTTGAGTCTTTTCCAACATATTACATTATTGATTGGATTCAATTTGTAGAGGAATTTTTATATGATTTTGAAATCTATGATTACAATCGATTATGTGAAGAATTTCAGGCTCTACTAATTAATGATGATTCATCTCCAAAGGTATTTTTAACAAGCATCCATCATGTTCTCTGTAAATTTCATCTTGATGACATGTCATTTGTACTAAATATCCTCTCTGATGTTTCCACCCCTTTCATTCAACCATTTTCAATCACGAATGATGAATCAGTTACAAATCCTATCACTCAATTGCCAGAACAATTTTGTTTGTAGGATGAGAGGAATCCATCATAAAATCTTGAACAAGAAAGGGAGGTAGAATCTATTGAAAAGTTTCTTACTGACAATCAAACTGGTTTTTCCTTTGAATCATTGTATATTCAGTCCTTGACTATCGTGGAAGGACATTTTATTGTAGGTCTAGGTATATCTCAACTTCTTCTAACTCTTTCTCTAATCAATAATTAGATTCATTTATTGAAGAACACTTAGGTGATGAAAATGATCTTAAGCATTTTTACATTCCAATGAAACAAATTAGAGATGTAGATCTGCAATTGGAAGAAGAAACCTCAAACCTTCATCCACAAATCATACCTTATCCACAGGAAATATTAGATGTTTGTCATGAAAGTTTTGAATTGTCCATCACACAGGCGGAAAATTTAGATGATTGTATTATGTTGAAGGATTTATCACCAAAACATAGTGAAAGTATTAAGGCAAGTGAAGAGGAATGTCTTGAGAATACCATTGTTAATTATCATAGCTCAAGAGAATCTTTTCATGTGCTCATTTCTAATTCATTTTACTCTTTATATCTCAATCTCTTATTAGATTCTAGTGTGCATGATATTTTACCCATGGTATCTTACTCTTTATCATCACAATCTTATCTTTTCGATATGCCAAGATTTGGTGAAATTAATTTCGAACATAACATTTATGAAGTTGGATTTGACTCTCTTTCGATTTCATCACTCACATGGGAAAAATATATGTTGCAAGATGATTTTACACAATTTATTTTTGAAAAAGACATTGAACTCATTCTTATGGAGATCAAATATTCTACATTGTGTATTCATTCTTTGATTAGTTCAAATTTTAATGATTATGCTTCACGTTTTGAAACGATCCATCTCATCAAAGGAAGTGTTCAAGCTAGTAATCTAATTGATGTCATGAATCCTCTTATGATGTGTTCCCCATTGACAAATCTAGTTCATCGAAGTCATAGTTTGCAATCAAATTTTTATGAAAGGATCTTATAATGTCTTGAGGATTCATATCTAAAAAATCTTCATAATAAATATAAAGTTTTGCTTGCTTTGTTTCTACCTAAATATCAAGGAGGTAAGCATGACATGAATTTTTTAGATCCTCCTTGCGAAGAAATTGATGAACACATGGAGAATTGTCAGGAGGATGGGGCACTTCGGTCTTGGCTGATGGTTATGTCAGGTCCCCATAATGTTGACAAGTTTTCCAAAATCACACACATTCTTCCATGCCATTGTGATCCATATCCCGACAGAATTGCGGATTGGCTGGAGGATTCATACATCAAAAGTTTTCAAGGGAATGGTAAGGTCATGCTTGCTTTGTTTCTAAATGATGATTATAAAGGTAAGTATGATGTTTTTTGTCTTACTTTGATGTACTTCCATTCTTGTCACTGATGTTCGATTTTGTTTTGATTGCAGGATTGGATTTCCTCCGATGGTTACATTGGAAGCATGACTTCATTTAGTATTTCAATTTGTTTAGTAGTTATAGTAGGTTTAGGAGTAGGTTTCCTTTAGTTTTCTTTCTCTCATTTTCACTTTCTCTTTTGAATAATGCAGTTATGAAGGCATGTGGGCACACAAAGAGAACCATCGTCTGAATGTTGTCAAGGACATTTTCTTTCAATTCATTTATTTTTCCTTTTTGCATTTTCTTGATTAAATGTTCCTTTTTCAAAACTTGGAACCATGATGTAATAATTTCAAATATTATGAAGCATTAAAAAAGTGATAATTGATTTTATCTTGAATTCACATTAGTTTTACCCTGACAAGAATAGCTTACCACTTCACATAATTGCACCCATCTTGATTAAGGATTTTTCTGCCTCCTTGTAGTCTCTGTGACTTTTAATAATAAACTTGGTCAAAATTACGTCTCATGCATCACTATCTTAAGAAACAAACCTGCCTATACGCAAAAATATGAACATTATAGTTCTTCCTTTTGATCCTCATTCTTAATGAGAGGTTGGCCTGGTTTTATTTTTGGTCAAATTATTTTTGAAGTTTTCTTTGATGTTGTTTTGATTGGTTCGTTTTGACTTCTGGTTTTGAATTTCTTTCAATAAAATCTGATTTGGTTTGTTTTTTGTGTGTTCTTCTCCTTTGTTTTTGATTGACTTTCTTCCTTTGTTTGTATATCCATCTTTCCGATTCATTACTCTATTGTTCAAAAGATAATCATCATGAAGGAATCTGGTTTTTCAAAAGACTACGCGGTCGGTTTATTTCCAAGCTACCAACAAAAGCTCAAAATCTGTCATAGGAACATAAAATATATATTAACCCTGGCAATTAAATTCTAAAACTGATTATTGCTATAATTTTGTCCCTTTCCTTTCAAAGATCGATTCAGAAAAATTATTTAAGTCCTTGACAGTCATGAGCATCTTAAAGGCTTCTTACACCACTCCTCGTTCTTAAGGAACTTTCTGGATCTTCTTCCCCACCTTGTAGTCAATCTCATTACAAAGGTTGAATTTCATCCCATGACTGGATCACCTGTGTGCTTAAAATAAAAATAAGGACCAAACTGTAAGCGGGAAGGCCTCATCATGAGCCGGTCCATCATGACCATAGGGGTTTTACGGAAGTGACATTATCATTTCTGGTTACCAATCCAGGGTAATGGTCTTTAGTTTTTCAAACCAAAGAACAAGAGGTCTCATCACGAGCCGACTTGATAACCTCCAAAAACCTATGTGGATGACGTTGTTTTTAACTGGTTCCCAAGCCAGAGTAGTGACTTTCAGTTCAGTTTCTAAAATATAAATAAAACATTAATCCCACGAATGGTCCATCATGTGTCCTTAACTATTTGACGTGATAAAAGCATCCAGATTAGTTAAAAGGAAATCCTGTTGACGCTATGAACGCCTGCTGGCAACAATGGCCATGTTGTTGGTATTGAAGTTTTGCTCATAAACTCTCATGACTCTTGGATAATTTTTTTTTTTTTTCTTTTTTTTTTTCTTTTTTCTGATTTCAAACATCCCTAAAGTTTGAATTATGGAAAACACCAATTATCTTACGCATGCAGGGTTATTAAAAATAATAGTTGGATAAGATAATAAGGTTTTGAAATGAAACTTGAGTTTACAACAGTCCATTGTTTTTTATCTCCGTCACATGATGATCTCACCATTTGCAGAGATAGCTGCTTCACCCAGTAAGTCGCCATTTGTTGGCTGCCCAACTTAAATTTTTGTTTTGACTCATCTTGAAACAGAAAATGACTTTTAAAAATTACTGCCTAACATAATCTATTTCCTTCAGATTGTATAAGGCCTTGTTGTGAACATATGGACACTCAAATAGTTGTCGGTTTGTTATCTTTTATTTATTTATAATTATTATTATGAGCACATTGTTGCATTTTCTTGTAATTTATTCTCACTTCTCAAATTCATGACCTCTAGGCATGAAATTGAGACATCTCTCTCGTACAAGTACCAGACCAGAAAATCTCGTAATATTTCTATTTTTGTTTATGATTTGTATCATTTCTTGGTTTAATCTATGTTTGGAAGGAATATTTACCATTGTTTCCAATCGAGGGGTCTCTAATGATAATCCTAGGAAGAACACTTGTTGGATACACTTTCTAGAAATCAAACAAATTTTAAAATTTGTTTTATATGCAAAGGCCCTGTGTTACACAAACCCATGGTTTTAATGTCAATGGGTATGGTAATTTTGCATTTAACTAGTCATAGGTCATGAGGTATAGGGAAATTAACACACACCTCCTCACGACACATACCCTTGTCATATCACCACCTTCTCCACATGCCCTCATCAAGCTTCTCATGAATTAGCACTTTGTGCAAATTTTTTTCTGGGAATTGAGACAGTGGTCATAACAAGATGCAAGGGTTTTCAATAGTTTGTGTGGTTTGAGGTCCTCTATCTCTGGATTTCCGAAAAACCATCAAGACTTAGAGTGGAAAACCATGGTGAAATCCCCACACGTATGGACTTTCATTACCAGGTATGGTTGTTCGACATCCCCTGTTACCTTTGGATTCTCTCTCTTCTTTCCCTTGAGTCAATAATGTTTCATTATCTTATTGTTTTCCCTTATTGAGATTATGGATTTTGTAGTAAGGAAGAACCAAATGGCCCTTAGGATTTTCTTACCCGCAATAGCTTAACAAAGTTCAAATTCATGCCATAATTGAGAGATGATTTTGTGGGATAGATTCTGGGAAAATGATGAATATTTTGACAAAACTGTTAAAAACCCATCTCCCAAATGAGGTCATTTACCTTCCATGTTGGAAGTTTCTTCAGAAACAAAGCGATTTCAGAGATATTCCCAATTTTCTCAAGAAAAATTTCTCATAAAATCTTTTTCGGTTGAGGAAATATTTCAACATACCAAGGGTTAGTCATTCTCATATGATTTCGTGGCCAATTTGCCTCCATTCCTCCAGGGTTGCAAAGGATTCTCTAGAATTCGAGCAGAGTTGAGAGCTAAGGAAGGGAAAGAGCAATCAGTGAACCCAAATGTAAAGTACCCTCTCCCAGATCTCGAGCCCGCGCATTGTTTAGAATTCTTGTCTTGGGTTCATCAATATTACATCAATGTTACATAACTATAGATGTAATTGGATCAGGTTAAAGCACTCAACAAAGAACTTAAAAAGAACAAAAAAATTCTTAGTCTCGAACATGGTATTTTCCAGGTTAATAAAAATCCCAAAAGACATGGGAACATCATTATCAAGATATCAACCAATGCCAACGCCATTTTAAAATCCGATTTGTGCAAGTCCTCCTTCTCGAATGTTTGAGTTGGTAAATTTGATTTGATTTATGTGTATTAATTAAGAATTACTCTATTTTTCTAGATTAATTGAATGGATTTACAAAGTTGTTTTCAGTCTACTTTGTTAAAGTTTTTTTTAGTTTTATGGGTAGCTAGTCTTTAATTAGTTTTGTATTGTTTCTAATCAATTCTATTGTTTTTTTTACAGGTCATGGGAAGATCTCAAGATTTCATCAACAACAACCATGAATACAATTGGATGATATCCATATTTCATTTTGTTTTAATTAGCATAAGAGTTAGTTTTTAAAAGTCAAGTTGTAGCTTCTTGTTGGGTCATAACAAATGTTTTGGTAAGTTGTTGAACAAACTTGTCTTTTATTATACAAATTTTCTATTATAAGTTGAAGTCAAAATATATTGTTTAAACTATCACTATTTTAAAACGATCTGATTCTATCATGTTGATATGAGGTTCGATCCATATTTTGTTTAAATAGTCTTAGTCGTTTGAAGAAAGGGGGTTGGAATTGTGAAGACTGGGACTGCTGAAGTTTATTGAGGAATATAATCACTCTTTAACCAAAGGTTTTGATCTTTTGGTAAAGGATACCTGTGCGAAATTATAGTTTATATATTATGATTTATATTTCTCAAATATATTCAATCTTGTATCAATTATGGTTATCTTTTGTCTACCAAATTGCTACATGGTGGATTATTATTATTTGGTGTTAATTCTTCCTATCCATTAGTCCTTAGTTTTAAAATTTTGTATGACTTTGGGTCACTGTATTCATGCAATGTGAGTCCTTTAATATGTTGAATTTATTTACATGTTTCAGATTCACATAGATTCATTTATAATTTCAAGGAATTAATTTCTTTATGTAAAAGAATCATTTATATCTTCACCTAAGGCTGACACATATACATATTGTCTTTNAATGTTTCATTATCTTATTGTTTTCCCTTATTGATATTATGGATCCTGTAGTAAGGAAGAACCGAATGGCCCTTAGGATTTGCTTACCCGCAATAGCTTAACAAAGTTCAAATTCATGCCATAATTGAGAGATGATTTTGTGGAATGGATTCTGGGAAAATGATGAATATTTTGACAAAACTGTTAAAAACCCATCTCCCAAATGAGGTCATTTACCTTCCATGTTGGAAGTTTCTTCAGAAGCAAAGCGATTTCAGAGATATTCCCAATTTTCTCAAGAAAAATTTCTCATAAAATCTATTTCGGTTGAGGAAATATTTCAACATACCAAGGGTTAGTCATTCTCATATGATTTCGTGGCCAATTTGCCTCCATTCCTCTAGGGTTGCAAAGGATTCTCTAGAATCCGAGCAGAGTTGAGAGCTAAGGAAGGCAAAGAGCAATCAGTGAACCCAAATGTAAAGTACCCTCTCCCAGATCTCGAGCCTGCGCACTGTTTAGAATTCTTGTCTTGGGCTCATCGATATTACATCGATGTTACATAACTATAGATGCAATTGGATCAGGTTAAAGGACTCAACAAAGAACTTAAAAAGAAAAAAAAAAATCTTAGTCTCGAACATGGTATTTTCCAGGTTAATAAAAATCCCAAAAGACATGGGAACATCATTATCAAGATATCAACCAATGCCAATGCCATTTTAAAATCCGAGTTGTGCAAGTCCTCCTTCTCGAATGTTTGAGTTGGTAAATTTGATTTGATTTCTGTGTATTAATTAAGAATTACTCTATTTTTCTAGATTAATTGAATGGATTTACAAAGTTGTTTTCAGTCTACTTTGTTAAAGTTTTTTTTAGTTTTATGGGTAGCTAGTCTTTAATTAGTTTTGTATTGTTTCTAATCAATTCTATTGTTTTTTTTACAGGTCATGGGAAGATCTCAAGATTTCATCAACAACAACCATGAATACAATTGGATGATATCCATATTTCATTTTGTTTTAATTAGCATAAGAGTTAGTTTTTAAAAGTCAAGTTGTAGCTTCTTGTTGGGTCATAACAAATGTTTTGGTAAGTTGTTGAACAAACTTGTCTTTTATTATACAAATTTTCTATTATAAGTTGAAGTCAAAATATATTGTTTAAACTATCACTATTTTAAAACGATCTGATTCTATCATGTTGATATGAGGTTCGATCCATATTTTGTTTAAATAGTCTTAGTCGTTTGAAGAAAGGGGGTTGGAATTGTGAAGACTGGGACTGCTGAAGTTTATTGAGGAATATAATCACTCTTTAACCAAAGGTTTTGATCTTTTGGTAAAGGATACCTGTGCGAAATTATAGTTTATATATTATGATTTATATTTCTCAAATATATTCAATCTTGTATCAATTATGGTTATCTTTTGTCTACCAAATTGCTACATGGTGGATTATTATTATTTGGTGTTAATTCTTCCTATCCATTAGTCCTTAGTTTTAAAATTTTGTATGACTTTGGGTCACTGTATTCATGCAATGTGAGTCCTTTAATATGTTGAATTTATTTACATGTTTCAGATTCACATAGATTCATTTATAATTTCAAGGAATTAATTTCTTTATGTAAAAGAATCATTTATATCTTCACCTAAGGCTGACACATATACATATTGTCTTTCTGTGTTCTAAAAGTGTCTACAAGCATCAGAGTGAAGTGAATTTCCTCTTGATGATTGTAAGATCCAGAAATTAGTAGGGTTCTCTATGTTAAAGTTACCTTCAACAAATACCCTTGCAGAAACATAATGTTATAGGGAGACATGATCAACATATGAGCGCTTAAATATCGGTTACTAGATTTTCTATTTTTTAAAAGTGAAAGCATATCGGCCTTTCAACTCAAATACTTTGTTTATTTAAGTTAGGACATAACTGTTTGATTTCACTATTTTCTTCTGTTGCTTTTAGTAAATTAAAGAAGTCTTTGTATCTTAGATTAAACAACTGTCTTGCTTGAGATTTAGTTCTCTTTCATAATTTTCAATTTTTAAGATTATCATAAAATCTTGCAACATGTATATTTGTTTATTTTGTATATGCGATAACACAATATATGTATATATGTGTTAGGTATTTAGTTTATTTCTTAATTTGTAACTTAGTTTAGATCATTCATTGGCTAACGGAGCCATTAAACCCTTCAGGGGTATTTATTCCAAACGACTTGGGTTATCTAGAAAACCTTAGACTAGACTATTCCCTTCTAGTTGACGGTGTGTCATAAACGCCCTTCAACAGGTTGCAAGCAAATAAACACTTGATCCCCTTCGACAAAAAAACATTCAGATCTATGTCGATCAACTTGTTATTTCATTCAATTTTGCACCATTACCAAGTTTCCCTTGAGTATATGAATAATGGATTCTTTGTGTAAGTTTTAATCCTTTTGCATTATTAAAATGCGCACATGTATTCTTAACACAAAAAAGAAAACAATTGTAATCACACATATACACAGAGGTTTACCTTGGAAACCCAACTAAGAAAACTAGCAACCTATTTTAGAGCCTCACCTCTAATTCTATTTAAAATCCAAATTCATTTTTTAGAATATAATATATAGGATCACGTGACATCCAAAAAACCCCTGATCCATTGAGTCAGATTAGATCACAACCTTAATTCCTTAACAAAAATTAGAAAACCATGGGATGAAATACTATGTGTTGAAACAAAGTTTAATTTTTCCTCTCTAAACCTAAAACTCCATTATTTTCTAGTTATGGAGCCGCCCCTAGTTCTAAAAAGGAGTCAATAGTTTTTCGAAACTTTCGGGTTTCAGGGTTCAGCTATCCACGAAGTATGATTATCAATTAACAACTCCAGAGTCCCAGTACCGAAGTCCCGAAAAGGATCTAATTTGAAAGAAATAATTAAAAAATAAAAACGATTAATAGCTTCCTAAGATTTTCAATTGCTCCTTTTCGACCATCACAACTTAAAAAGTGTTGTAAAATCCCGACGCACATTTTCACAAAGTATCTTTTAATCGCGATTAATTAAATTCTTAAAAATTAATTCAAAAATCATTAATTAGTTGCGATTCAGGATTCCTTATATCAAAATGATATCAAAATATCGACCCTCGAACCCCCGATTCCCGAATTCCCGTAAAGTAAAAACTTATCACTGATATCAATTATTAAAATATTAATATAAGTGGTTAGCACCTTAATTTATCCCATCGCGATTTCGTGATTCGGGGTTTGTTTGTGTCATACACCTCTTGGGGATACGATACTTGAAACTCTGAAATGTAAAATCGCGAAAGTATTAAAATCTTAAACTTAATTAACTTAATTTTAAATAGGATTAATGATGTTAAAACAAATTTTTGTGTTTCATTATTTGGGAGTTGTTGAAAACATTCCTTTCGAAGCTCCAGTTTTGAATCGCCGATATACGACAGTATCTATAACGGACAAATGGAGATATTGTTAAAACAATTGTGTATCTCTAGGTGTATCTTCCCCATTAAAACATTGAATTTTCATCGCCTGTATCGGTATGCTCATTGCAATATGAGTTAAAGATTAATAAAGGTTTGGTATTTCGAATTTCATTCTTATTTTTCAGACTCAGGAGTGAGTTACATTCAACGAAACTTACGCATTTTTTCTTTGCAATAGACTTTTGTCCTAGAACAAACATCATGGCACCCAGAAAGGCACCTAAGAAAAGTGAAGAAGCACGTTAAAGATCAAATCCGAAGGGAGATGTTATATCTGATACTATGCTGCATGTTATTGATTCGATCAAATCCTGGAGGAAATGTTTTGAAACCTTAGACTATGAAATTAAGAATTTCCCCGATGATTCCGAGAAGAAACTCTGGAACATAGTAGAGTCTAAGATTTGCAAGATAGCCACATGCTCGTGACTCATGCCATACAATGATATGATCAACTGGGCTTTAGAGAAAACTAACGTGCAGACGAGGAGTATTTTAAACAACTCAGAAGAAGTTCTGGCCATTCTTCCCTGTACAGATTGGGAAGTTTTCACTACTTAACTCGGGTCATTCCAAGGTTGAAGTTGTTGCACTAGAAGAGGTTAAATTTCTAGATCTCGAACAAAGAAAACATGACCCTTATCAAATTTTGGGGAATCACCTTTCTCACTGCAACATGAAAGCGTACGAACATGAAAAATCCCCCTGCGATGACATGTTCAAAGGAGCCAGAACCTATAAGGAGGTATTAGGAAAGGTTAATATATTATCACTCGACTTGCGCGCCAGTTTTCTAACCTTCCAGAGACACAGGTGAAGTGATTTACCAAAGGTACTATAGGGAGAATTAACAACCCCTCCTCCAACACAAGAAAGTACTCCCCCAGGTTTCGGATCAGAGGTGCAGGATAAAGCAAATACAGAGAAATATCCAAAGGAGACTGAAACATCTTCGCAAAAAGCAGAAGTTCGACAGACAGAGAACCTAGGATCTGAAACAGAAAAAAGGTCTGAGACACCTCTTGAGTCTAGTAAATTGATTCCCCCTTCATCATCAACTATTCATACTGATATCCCCAAAACAACAATGGAAACAAAATCTACAAAGATGGGTAGTCCCATTGCTTTCTTGACTCCTTTATAGTCCACTTTTGGGCTCCCCCGGCTAGACGTCATATATGCTAGTGACCTTACTCCTATCTCTAGAGAAGAGATACCTCCCTCTGACTACTTTTTCATTAAAAAGAGGAAGGATGTGTTGAATCAGGAGATGTATCAGAGAGAAGGTACTATGGTAAAGAAGAACAAAGTGTTGATAGATGGGTAGACCTTAGAAGAAGAAGATTTCTCTACAAAGGTAGCGGGCTCTATGGGATCTTTGGAAACAACCAATCTATTCACAGTTGACAATATGAAAACAAGGCTGAAGAAGAATAATCACATGATAGCCTAGTTGCAAAGCCAATTAAAAATTACTGAGAAAAATATTAGAGAAGAGATAAACAAAAGGCTAGAACAAGCTAGATTTGTTGACAAACATGAAATCCAACTGCTCAAGTCTATCTTGGATGAGATGTATAAGAAAATGCAAAACAGTCAAGGGTAGGCAACCCAACAAAAAGAATTAGCAAGACAATTGCATGAGAGGTTGAATTCCATTCAGAATTAGGTTATAGATTTAAAGGTTCTTCCGGTCCAATCATTGGAAGTGCATACAAAGATAGAAGCAGAGAAACAAATATTGATTTCCAAAGTAGAAGTTATTTAGAATTATTTCCAAGAAGTAAGTAAATCCTTTGATAACATAGTTTTGAAGGAAAAAGAGACTAAAGCAGCAAGGGCTACTTTTCAAAAAGTAGTTTTACTTTCAGGAAACGAAGAGGTATACAAAACTCCAAAGCTATCTATCATAGAGAAGATTGGAGGCAATATCATGCTTAAAGTATGGGAGGCCAATATAGTCGAAAACAAGAGAATGGCCAAGGAAATCAAAGATGATTGCGAAAAAATCTTTGGTTTGCTAGACAAAGGATCATTAGATATTGGAAGAGACAATTGTACCGGGCTATTGTTATAAGCAAAATCTGTCTGTAGGGACAGATCCGACCTATCCGGCTGTGAAGCCGATTACAACCTCTTTGATAGCTCGGCACAAGGCAGAGACTACCCGCACCTTAGGTGGTCCTTCGCCTGAGGCTGTAAAGAAGGGGGAAAATAAAGGTGAAAGACTCACAAGAAGTCTTCCTCAGGACCACCCACCTTGGGTGTTATCGTTCCTTAGTTTTCTGGATGGCCAAAATGGCCTTGGGGGTGAAAATTATGGATAATGGGATGAAAAAGAGCTCGCTAATTTTTTGGACAACGAACTAAAAAAAAGTGCACATCGAGTTTTTCACTTCCTTAAAGTGTTGGAAACTATCCCAGAATGGGTCCCCGGGATAAACCGGTGTCCTGGGTAATTAACCAATGAATGCCTTGAGAAAAAGGGTGTGAAACAAGGGTGAAAAGGGGGCTCAAAAGTTATAGCCAAGTATGTTTAAATGGCTGTAAATTGTGAACAACAAGTTGTTCGAAGCTTTCAAAGCAGGGAAACAAGCCCGTAATGGCTTGATACCCCAGGGGTGACCCGGGAAGTGATCCCAGAAAGTTGTTAAATCAAAAGTGGGCTGTAAAAGTGGATGAATAGACTTGTAACAAGTTGTTACAACTATGATATAATGGAAAGTATTCACAATTTCAATTTTGGTTCATGAGTGAAAAGGTGGACTGACGAAAGGTTGAATTTAATAGTATCTTATTGGTTAATTTTTGTTTTTAACACATGCATTGGCCACCACACTGTTTTGAAGGTTATCCCGATCAGGCAAACACATCTCGGAACTATGCCAACCAGTATAAGAAGAGTAGTCCTAGCAGACCACGATGGTTAGGTTGAAGAGTGCCCCATGCAGTTCAGAGAAGCAGGGATTAACCACTTCTCGTCACTAGTGTTTCAGGCTCTTAAAGCCGCTTGGATGGAAGAAGGATACCTGCGAAAAGGAAGAGGCTCAGAACCCCCCTAAAGAGGGTTTTCGCTGAGCTTACCCAAGTAGAGTAGTATTCCAACCGAGCTAATCTAATCATCTCCTTGACCGTGTGGTTTTAAGGAAATACCACTCAACTTGTACTAACTAGACAACTTCCAAGGGGCTCCTTATGAAGACTCCCTGGCTTTGAATCTTAATATTCTACGAAATTGAAATTGCATAAAATGAAATACCAGGCCATCCATGTGGCGAGGTCACGTCTTGCTTTCACAATCGTGCCTCCTGGTTACTGAATTTGAAATCCATTTAAAACTATATACATAAAACAAGTAAATAGATAGGATACATATATGTCATGGCTAGATAATATGTATATGTAAATATCTAAATAATATAAGTTTTTTTGTTTTTGTGTATGGGGCGAACACCTGAATTGTTTTCAAGTTTTTTACATGGCGTTTTGCATGTATTTATCTTGTTGATTTTGCATAGGTCCTTTTTGGGGCAGCCACATGTAGATTAGTGAGAGAAAAGTGATACAATGACAATATAACAAGATTAAATAATTACAACATGACAATTACACCATTCAACCCAAAGGAATGGGTTGAGGCTCTTTGCGAATGACAAAGCCGCCATATGCATGAAAGCCCCAACTAACTCCTTGTATGGGGATTGGAAATTTAGTGTTTGAAAAATAAAAATGTGTGATGGTTATCTACACAAGTATTAACCAGATTTTTAACATGAATTCACAAGTTAAGCATTCAAACTACCTACATAAACCAAACATATAAACATTGGTATGTGTATCAGAAATTTTTGGAGTGAGTGCAAGTGATAATTAAAGTGTATATGAGAGTGATTGGATAGGATTTACTGATCAAAATGTGTGTTTTTTTTCACTGCCCTGCTGGCCCCTTTGCCTCAAACAGGTCTCTAGGTGGTCCCCAACTGCTTAAGAGAAGCAGAGTGGGTGACTGGTTGTATCCTTCCAGGAAAACAACGAAATTTTAGTATTTATGCATGGAAAAACTGAAATAAACATAACTAAATTTTACACATAAGAAGTATATAACAACCAACTAAGATGGTTGTCTCGTGGGGGGAAATTGACCAAAATGATTGATTTTCCTGTTTGGGACAGCAAGGTTAATGGTAAGAAAACATAACAAAAATATACATGAATGAAAAGATAAAGCAAACAGGTATGGACAACCAGCTAAGAGGTCTATTTAAGGGTTCTCCTAAGGGGCCCTAGGACTCCCAACCACTAGCTAAAGCTAAAAACAATTGAATACTTCAGAAAATATGCACTAAAACACATTAAAGAAATTAAACCAAGCTGTTAGAAGATGAAAGTAAGCAATTTAAACCCAAGGAAACAACAACAAACACCTAGCTAACCAATCCCCCCTGGAGATAGCTAACATAACAAGCATTTACCCCTACCCCTCAACCCTTAACCAACAAATGACACATCCAACAACTAAAATTCAACAAGTATCACACACACGAAGAGTCTTATAAATTTCAGCAGAGCTTTGTTACTATATTCATCCCCCCTTTACAATTCCAACCCTCTTATTTATAAAGGAGACGTGATGGCTTAGGGTTAGGTCAAGGGACACTTGTCACTTTTGGAAAAGTGACAAGTGGACCAACCCTAAATCCATCCCCCCTTTACAATGCCAACCCTCTTATTTATAAAGGAGAGGTGAAGGCTTAGGGTTAGGTCACAAGACACTTGTCACTTTTGGAAAAGTGACAAGTGGACCAACCCTAAAGTACTTTTGTCTTTTTACAAAAAGTAACCTTATCCAAAAAGGGGATCAAATCAGATTTGACTTGACCCTTCAATTACATAGTAATACATGGTAAAAGTAAATCATGCGAGAGTTCATATTACAAAAAGTCATTTTTTCATGAAAATGACAAATCTTGATATGCCACATCGCCATTTTCATTGGGATTTGTGCCATACCAAAGGCTCTTTGACTGCTGCCATGTCTTACAGCTGTAGGTGAGGTGTTTTAGGACAATATCCAACCATCCATGGTTACCGGATTCACCGGAATGAAGCCCCAAGGTGTGGGAAATTGCTGAGTTGATTTGGAGGGAAAGGGGCCTTTGGGATTTGGTCATTGTAAGTAGGGAAATGCCTGCTATTCAGGCACTTTTCAGACCTGATTATGCCCCCCCTTTTCTGCCTATAAGTTTCCCTGTGAGCTAGCTAAAACATGGCTTTGGTTTGGGCTTGTTTCGATAAGAGGACCCCTTGGACCTGAACTTTGAGAGGATCTTCCTCTGTACTTAATAGCCACAAATATGTTCTTTACTATGCCTATGTTGTAGCTCCATTCACTACCTTTCCACTACCTTTCGTTTGGCGCAAATCCGACTCTGGATGAGTGAGATATGGCCCCGAGAAGGTATGCAGATGGAGTCGGCCAATAGATTGATCAGGAAAAGAATTTGAAGTTGGGGTAAAATTATGGGTTGGACACCAGAGTTGATAGGCTGCTATAGGCTTGTATACTTGTAGCTGAAATGGGTTTCTCTCACCAGGCCCAAATTGACCTCTGAGGCCCCCAATTAAGTCTCTTTCT
>JZKD02S1875960.1:376149-393994 GCA_000966675.3 Picea glauca | reverse complement strand
GAAGTGGAGCAGAACAATGATAAGTCAGGTAGGCCATCGTCGAACATCATATCACTGTAATAAATTCAGTAGCAAAGATTTATATTTCAGGGTGGTTGGGAGGTGCTAGGGAGGATTTTTGTCCTCAGAGGTTCAAGTGGGTGCTTGAACATAGGGATTTGGTGCTTCCTTCTAGTTGGTGCTAGAAAAACTAGGGATTCAGTGCTTCCTTCTAGTTGGTGCTAGAGAAAACAGAGAGTTGGTGCTCTCAGCAAGTTGCAACATGCAAAGCTGAGGTTGTAACCTCATTATGAGTTGGTGCTCATATGTATGATACTGTAAATAATGTAACCATTACTTATCATATAAAAGAAAAGAGGTTTTATCCTACATGGGTTTCCTCGGGAAATATCTGTCTCTGTGTTTTACTTATATGTGAATGATGCTGAAAGTGCCATTGTTTATTTCCCTGCATTATTGTGATTAGCAATCAGAGTCTCTACAAAAGTTTAAAAGAACCATAATTGTTTAAGCATGTAAACAACTGATTCACCCCCCCCCTCTCAGTTGTCCAACATATCCATAATCATATTTATCTCTTCCTTTTTGAATTTCTCCATACTCAACTGTGAGCTACATTAAGTATAGTCAACCTACTAAAAGAATATCAAGACATTTTTTCACACGACTACAAGGAGTTGAAAGGAATTGTAGAGGAAATAGGAGAAATGAAGATTGAACTTATTCCAGTGGAAAAAACAATCAAAAAACAACCGTACCAATTAGCGCATAAATACAAATCAATCGTCCAAAAAAATATTGATGAAATGCTACAAGCATGCATTATTTACCCAATTGACAAGGAAGAATGGGCAAGTCCCATGGTAGTGCAACCAAAGAAACATGATCCCCAAAAATTAAGAATTTGTGTCAATTTTCGGGGACTTAATAAACAGACTGTGATAGATCCATTCCCCACCCCATTTTCTGATGAAATCATCAATTAAGTTGCTGGTCATGAATGTTATTCATTCACAGATGGGTTCTCGGGATATAACCAAGTGCCAATAGAAAAATAAGATCAACCAAAAATAACATTTGTCTTGGAATTTGAATCTTTCACCCATAGAGTACTTCCATTTGGACTGAAGAACGCATCAACAATTTTTTCAAGAATAGTGGTTAAACCATTTCAAGAGTATATATTTAAAACCATGGTTTTATACTTTGAGGACTGGACAATATCTAGTCTATTCAAAAATCACATACAATGGCTTCGACTTATGCTAGAACCCTGTAGACAAATTTAGCTATCATTAAAAATCAGGAAATGTATATTTTCCACACCTATTGGAATCCTGCTAGGACATGTGGTATGTAAAGATGGGGTAATGTCGACATGGTAAAGATTAAAATTATCCTTTATCTAAAACCTTCCGTGAATAAAAAACAAATCAAAATTTTATCGGGACACACTAGATATTATAGGAAGTGTATACACCACTACTCGAAAATAACCTTCCCAATTGATGAGATCTTACGAAAATATGTTGAATTTAAATGGAGCCAAGACAACCAGTAATCCTTCGAATTCTTAAAGAAGAAGTTGGTCGAGGCACCCATTCTAAAATTTTCAGACTGGTTGAGAAAATTTCATGTCAATGTTGATGTGTCCAATGTAGTTGTCGGGTCGGTATTAGCACAACCATATGATGACACACTGGATCATCCAAATGCATATGCAAGTTGAAAACTTAAAAGGGAAGAAATAAATTATTTGACTATGGAAAGGGAAGCCCTATCAATGATATTTTCTCTACAAAATTTTCGTCCTTACTTACCTGCAAATCCCTTCATATTTTTTACAAGCCATCATTACTGAAATACTTGGTCAATAAACTAGTCCATCAAGGAAATATTTGTTGATGGTTACTTTTATTTCAAGAATTTGAATTCGAAATATTATATGACCATGGAAAAAGAATGTCTAACCTGATCACCTATCATGACTAGAAACAGGAAAAGACCCGACATACATCGACGATGATCTTCCCGATGCACACTTATTTCGAGTCGAATTTTCCCCTAAATATTTAGAAGACATTTCCAATTTCCTAGAAGAAGGAAAGGTCCCATAGGACCTCCCAACAAACAAAAATAAATTCCTAGCCCTAAATGTTTCACCTTTCATAATAATTAACGAATATTTATACAAAATGGGAATGGATAATGTTTTAAGCAGATGTGTGCCAAAACAAAAAAGGGATGATATAATCAATGAAGCCCATGTAGGAGAAATCTAGGGTCATTTTTAAGCTGACACGTCAGTCAGAAAGATACTACAAGTAGGCCTATGGTGGTCAAATCTATATAAATACTGTCCAGACCAAGTAAGAAAATGTGATAGTTGTCAGAGGCTTGGACGACCTATATGGAAAAATGAAATGCCACTAAGTTCAATAAACTCCAATCGAGCTTTCTAAATATGGGTTATTGACTTCGTCAGGCCCTTTTCACAGAGGGAAATATGAATTGACACTAAATACATCATTAATGCGATCAAATATGTGACCAAGTGGGTAGAAGTTGAGCCAATAAAATCTTGTACTAAAGAGGTAGCAACAAAATTCATCTACGAGAATATAATTACAAGGTTTGGTAATTCTTTGACACTAATAAGAGACCAAGGAACTCGCTTCATGAATGAAACAATTAAATTCCTAATGGAAAAGTTTTTAATCGAACATAGAAAAATGACACCTTATCACCCACAAGAAAATGAGCCAGTCAAATCATTTAACAAAATGTTACACAAAGGACTCACAAAGATTTGCTACATAAACAAAGATGTCTGGGATGACAAGATTCCTACAATCCTCTAGGAATATAGATCAACATACAAATGGTCTATTGGGAATACTCCATTCAAGCTTGTCTATGGACACAAAGTTGTTATCCCTTTACAATTTTGGACCAATTCCGACAGGGTTGCAGCTGTAGCCAAATTTGATGAAAGAAAAAGTGTCAACGACCAACTGTATCAATTAAACAAGCTGGAAGAAGAAAGATTAATAGAAATACATCACCAAGAGATTTATAAGAACCAACATAAATCATGACACGATCTACACATAAATAAAAAAGACATAAAAGACGAAGATTTAGTCTTATTATATGACAATCGCATAAAAGGCAAACCCTGAAAATTAGAGACAACATGGCTTGGGCCATATGTTGTAGAATATATTCCACTAACTGGAGCAGTCCAACTCATAACATTATTGGGGAAACCATTTAAGAAATTAATTAATGGTGTCCATCTAAAGAAGTACGATGTGTAAAAGAAAAGAATCATGTTGGAAAGATATAGCAGGGAATTGCCAACATGAACTGACTAAACCAACTAATCATACTTATGAGAAATAAAACCTAATTAAATCTAATAAAAAAAACAAAAACTGTTAGAAAAATTCATGTATATGAAACCGAAAAGGTAAATTATTTAAAGGACAACCATAGCACTAAATAAAATCAACAATAAATTAGAATGGAGAGACAAAGCAGCCCATGGTCGAGCCTAGGACAACGCCAATCAAGGAGACACCAATGTCATCAGAGAAAGCACATTTAATTCCGAACAAGTAATATCTGATGAGAGAATTAACGATCAACAACATGGAAATGAATGTTGCGCAACCACTCACATAAATGATGATTGCACTGATATGTGAAAAAATCAATCACAATATATTGAATTTAATAACCGACGAGACATACACAAATGCTAGTTGAGAAAAAATACAAACGTCCACTCACTCGACTCACTCATACCACCAATAGTTATGATGGAAGAGCATGGAATACGAGAAAAAATGGAAGCATTGAACCCGACGCTCTCACTACCATCTATATATCTCGAAGAACACTGTGAATTTTCTCCCCCACAGTTAAGTATAGAGAAGAGCACACATTCGGTTGAACCCATAAATTCACCAACCTTGCCTAAAACTAGTTATCAAGATCGACAAATGCCAAGGATGAGAGGTCAAGTCAATGGCACAATGGGAGGTTCAATACCAAGAAAAGTTTTTTACAGATCGAATGTGACGTCGCTACAAATCTAGATGCAGAATATCTGACAATAGAATATGGAGGAAGAATGTTGGAGAAAACATTGGCTAAAATTCACAGAATGGACAATGAAGGAAGGTAGATGGAAAGTAGAAACTGAATTCCTGGAAAAAACAGGAATTCAACACATCCCAAGATTCCCACAAATAGCCAACATGGGTTGCTGGAAGGAAGAAGAAACACAGTTCATTGTTAGTCGATATCATCAAGGACACCTTTGACTAGATCAACCAATAAAAATAACAAGTGGATTTATCTACTGAATCATGGGAATTCTAAAGACAGAAGCCAAAGTACTGAAGTCGGCCAACACCAATGACTGGATGCAATTTTTTACGGGGTCGATGATAGACAATAATTATAAGTTGTTGTTGATTAATAAAATTACTGACTTAAGAGACCACTGGACTGCAATAATAATATATTTTTTCTTCACACCAGCAGGTCATACATCAGATGTAAAAATGAAAATGGTCGAAGTGATAGAACAAGTCTATCATAATGCAAAACAGTTCAATTGGGAATAACACCTAGCCGACGTGATCAAAATCAACTACAAGAAATTTCAAGATTCAGGAAAGGCCATCAAATTTCCTTCATTAATAATCTAGATAGCAATGGAACAATACGGTCATGTCGAAGAAAAAACAGTTACAACTAATAATGTTCCAACAATGGAGAAGTACATATTCTTCTCATCTAATCATACTGGTACCTCAAACTCACTTCCACCACAAGAGATATTTCGACTATGAGTTGCAGGCTTGAAAGATAGTACACATGGATGGTGGTTCAAACAAGTAGTCCATCGTGCATTACCAAAACCCTGTCATATTCAACTTGAACTTGACTACAAAAATATTTGGTGTGGAGGTGTGTTGACACCAAAGCCAAAATAACTGCACTACCAACCAACAATGGAATAAATTTTCACAGAGCTAGAGAGAAAAATGAACCAGGACCTAGATATTCTGACTGATTCACAACAAACATGTGTACCTATAGTATTACCATTGACCAATAGGGGGAAATAATAAGAAAGAGAAGCAACTCTTTATACAATTCCTTTTGTCGAATATTTACAAGCCCTGCCAATTTTACTTGCAAAACCATCCCTAGGTAAAAGAAAGAAACTAACCAAAAAGAACAAGGGGATGAAGGGTTCCTAGGAAGAAGCACTAGAGATTGACATAGAGGAAATTTGGAGACAATAATTCCAATCGAATGAGGGCATCGACTTCAACGACGCCGTCATCCAAGAGAAAATGGCAATCATTAATACTAATATTACCGAGAAGATAAAAAAAAAATGTGACAAGACACTACTGCCATGAAGAAAATATACAATTACTCAGTGGGACCACGAATGAAGGAGGATTTACAGAAAGCTAAGGAACAAAAGCAATAGGAAAAAAACATCAAGAGCAAAATCATACAAATCGAAACGAGACTAGAAAAAAGATAGAAAAAAATATAAATAACAACTGCTTATGTCAACCTCACAAAGGTCACTATAAACACAAAAGAATGGGAGATAAGACCAAAAGAAACACCAAGTAAGAAAAGGGCACGCAATGTGACAATTGAACTAACCAGGGAATCACCTCCAGCAAAGACAATACCCATCATAGAATAACTCCCAACAAATAAAAATAAAAGGCATCTCATAATCACCGAGTCGTCGAAAGTAACATAATCACATCAGCCAATTGATATGGATGATGTTGAGATAGAAATCCTTAACATAAAGAAACATGATTTGGTCAAGGAAATTGAAACTGATTCGACACAATGTCATTCATCTAGAGAACATAATTCACCACATCAACCAGTTGAGTCATTACAAGCATGCGAGCCAACCAACCAAACACAAAAAAGTGGTTCATCTTTTCGAGGCATTGGATCAACAAGAAGACATTTTACGAATATCAGGAACACATCAAGTCAATGTTTACCAAAGTATTAAGGAAGTAGATCCATACAATGAAATCCTAGGCATACAAACATAAATCCTAGAAATCCCACAGAATGAGAGGAACTTCCTCGAGGACAATCCTATAGAGTCAGAGTAGAATAATAAAAAAGGGCCAACTCAGGATACTCAGGACACAGTGAACATATAAGTGAAAAACATGCAGCAATAAGAGGAAGAAAAAGAACAAACATGTGAACATAACATTCCAACAATGCAACAGGTGATGTCAAAAGAGGGTCATCCTTCAAAATATGCAGAAAAGAAGAAGAAGAAGGCGCCTTCGATCACTATTAAAGCGACCTTCCCAAACAACCCATTAGGAATTGTAGTTGAAGCCATGTTCAACCTGACCAATATCTCCGATAAACATCTATTCGACTTACACAAATCCATTTCGAAAGAATCAACAAGGATATGGAAGAAGGTGCACAAATAAGGAAGTTGGGTCGAGAGATTAAAACAAGAGCAAAAGAACATGTTGCAGGACTGTAGAGAAGTAGTCAAGTTGCATGAGGCGATTGAGCAGATAACAGAGGCACACAACCCATTATTATGATTGTTGGCAGCAGGCCGAAGTGGGAAAGAAAGCGTGCACGAACAAGAATGACAGCTGGAAGAGAAATCGTGGGAAAGAAAGCGTGCACGAACAAGAATGACAGCTGGAAGAGAAATCGTGGGAAAGAAAGTGTGCAAGAGGAAATCATCAACTGGTAAGAAGCACAACACAAATGCATGCAAGAAGGAGGTGAAATCTGAACGGAATCAAAGCATGCATGCAAAGAAGGAAGACCTAACGACAATAAGGTTAGGGTTTTTGTAAGGTTTCTGTGTAAATGGATGAAGAGCCGGATAGATATAAATATAGATACATAGGTATCATAGAAAGGCTCGGATTTTGCTACCTTTGTAGAGGTTGATATGGTATGTAATGGTTTTGATTAGGTGAACTACTTTTGTAAAGAGGTTGAACTAGATCGGAGAAGAGAAGGTAGATCTCGAGGATTAGATCGCAGGCCGAGGAACCTGGTGCAGTCTAGTTCGCCTCATATAGATCTTACCCATCTGAGGAGAGTTGTAAGCACATGGTGCGAGAATTGTAGAACTACCATAATAAGAGAGATAAGAGACAAATATTTTTGGATGTAGCCCAGGAGGGGGTGAACCACAATAATACCTGTGTAACATGATGAATGCATGCATATCTTTGTCATATTTTTAGTAGTTAAATGTTGTGTGTAATGAATGAATGAGTTATTATATTGCTTGGTTAACTGTTGTTGGGATATCAAGAAAATATGCCACAGAGGTAAAAATATAAAAGAGAATAACAGTAGTTTGTAACACAAGTTATAATAAATGATTTAGAATACAAATCCCATATCTCATACTCAATCCTAGGCCGTAAACACCTGAGTCTTGTAGCCCCCCATTTAAAGCTATCTCGGGTGAGACTGCACAGTGCATTCTGTGTACTGTGTTGCCTTCTGGTTTACCAGAAGGGACGATAATTTTAGTCTTTATTGGTACATTTAAATATATGAACCCTAGGTCAACAATGCAAGTAGTAGGAAAGAACAATTCATTTAAGCCAACAAATGGTTCCATTTTCGTGTTAAGAGGAACAAGAGAGGAATGAGTAGATGAGATAGAATGCATGAGAAAATAATGATTGAAAACAGAAGACCACTGAGCCACTAGAAGGTAATGTTGAGACTGTCGAACCCCACGAAAGCAGAAATCGAAGGCTGGTTGAGAACTAAAGAGATAGAGTTTGCCCAGAAAGACAATAGAAACCCTAGCATCACACCTCACAAATATCTAGATAAATATGTGTTTACGGATTTACACGAAGTCTTTTTCTGTGATTTCACCCACCTACTGCAGGAGTGGATACTAAGGGTGAAATATAACCACGCGATGAATCAGATCCGACAACTAGATTGGACCCCAGTACAGTTTGAGTAGTTACAATAGGCAAACAACAAATTCACCCGCA
Organism: Picea glauca; assembly: GCA_000966675.3. Lineage (NCBI taxonomy): Eukaryota > Viridiplantae > Streptophyta > Pinopsida > Pinales > Pinaceae > Picea > Picea glauca. The sequence continues at coordinate 385,913 of JZKD02S1875960.1, read as the reverse complement.
TAGTCGACTTCTGGCTTGATAGTATTGTGGCAGGCTTCATCACAGAGTTTGCAGTCAACAAAGAGAAGTCATACAGTGCAACAGAGAAGGAATTTCTATGCAGATCCCGCGGAAGGTACATTCGATCACTATATACTTCTATTAAAATACTGCTATATAACAAAGGGGTAATGACAATGGAATAAGATAGCTAGACTTCTCTGCATGCATGGGGGAAGGGGGGAAGCACTGAAAGAGAGAGGATAAAGGCAAGAAGGAGGAGGAATTCCTGGACCCAATCTTGATAGATGATGACCATCTTAAGTGGATCTTGGCGTCATCGGGAACGACGCATAGTGGAGTACCCTACCAATACAAGGTGAATACAAAGAAGAGAGTCATATCCATGAGGGAGGTCTTGGCAAGAGATGAGGAAGAGGTAGAGGATCTCTGGGTTGTGGAGCAGATCGAGGAAATCCCATGCGCAACCTATGAGAGGAAAATAAGAGGCCCAAGAACTAGAGGAGAAGATAGCCATCCTTTCCATATTAATGTCAGTGTGGAACCCATAAACCCATGTGCGACCAATACACCAAATATAGCACCATCGTTTAGACAACCAAAGTTCAGAGGAAGTCTGACAACAAGAAGTACATCTATCACAGGAGCAACAATTGGAGGAGCCAGTTTAGGAAGTACTAGTCAAGTATCTACACCGCACAACGGAGGTAGCAGTTTAGTATTTAGAATGGTAGGACACGATACCACTATTAGATTACCATAATTTCAAGGAGAAGAAACATAAGACCCTAAGAAGCATTTTTTTCATTTGTCCAAAGATCTAGGAGGAAAAACAAATCACTGATGAAGATACCAAACTTTCACAGCTAGCGATCACGCTAAGAGATCTCGCACTAGATTGGTACATGCGTCTAGACACGAATAGTTCCCCTTGGATGACGAGGACAATGGAAGAAATTAAGAAGCTACTGATTAATGAATTATAGAAGCCAAGCTCAAAGGATCAGTACATGAACTAGATGACCAAGATAAGACAGAAACCAAGAGAGTATGTATGGGATATTGACCAGATATTTAAGCGACTGAACGAGAATTTAAAATACCTTATGACTGATATGCAACACTGACACCTGTTTGTCAACTTACCACTCCCACACCTAAAATATCCCTTACAACAGATAAAGTTTCAGATGCAGGCCGAGGCTCTATAGGAAACCTTGCAGCTGGAAGAGAAACAGTACCAACAGACGAACCTAGCTATTGAATAATTGAAGGAGGATTTGAAGAACCTAACATTTTAGTTGAACCAGAATAAGAACAAGGACAAAAAAGAAGTCGTTTGGTGCACCACATGCAGGATGGAAGGACACCACAAAAATGAATGTCCAACATTCGCGCAGTATATGGAAACAAGCATGCCAAACCTGCTACCACAGGGAGGATTATGGTGCAAAATATGCAAGAAACCAGGTCATGACTCTTATCATTGCACGATGATGCAGAAGTACCAGACAGTTCCAAAGAATTCTTATTTCACCTTTTGTAAGTTAGTGGGCCATGGCGACAAATATTGTAGAACTATGGAGTTGATGCAAGAAAGAAAATCAGACACATACAGGGTACAGGCCAAAATGATGACTGGGAAAGCAATGCCACAATTCAATCAAGCCCCAACTCCATACAACACTGCACAACAATAGTTCAATACTGCGCAGCAAGCATACAATAATGCACAACCCCAGTACAACCCGACGCAACCCCAGTATAATACTACACAGTATAATCAGGCACCACAGTACAATGTGTCAAAAGGGGACCGAGCAGGCTATCGAGGAGGAGGACGATCTAGAGGAGGTTTCAGACATGGAAGAGGACCAGTCACATGTCACAATTGTCAGCAACCAGGACATTATGCACGGGAATGCCCACTTCCGCCAACAACTTTTATGTATTGTCGCGCATCAGATCACGAGACAGAGGAATGTGTGACACTATTAGTAAAGATCCAGGAAAAGAGGAACCAAAACAATCATAATGTTCAATGGATTTCAGCTGAAGTAAGGGAGGATGGACGGAACAACAATATAGTCACTCGTGGAGGAACAAAAACAGAAAACTATGCAGTCCAACAAGAACTCACACAGAACCAATGGGTAAATAAGAACACTGAACCAAGGAAGCAGTTCGACGCACCCAAAGAAAAGGAGAATTTTAAGGAATCCATACAAGAATTTCAGAAGATGTACACAATGCTGACTTCCACTGCACAACCATCCCATGAAGCCCCAGAATACGAAATGCCACCATTATTGGATCATACCAATGGAATGCCACCTAAGGGACAAGTAAGTACTATCAAAGACTTTTTGCAGTCATGCATAAAAATATTAAGTCATCCTTCATCTGTGAAAATATTGCAAAACATCCTAGAGAAATGTAGCAATGATATGGAACAAAAGCTAGAATCAAAAATTGCCAATCATCTACACACAAGAAGAAGAACAAGTAGGGAACTTAGACTGAATGCTAACATTGGTGATTTCAATATGGGAGACATCATACTGGACCTAGGATCTGAAGTGAATGTGCTACTCAAGAAAACTTGACAATGCATGGGAGATCCAACATTTGGATACTCAAATGTCCAATTAAAACTATCAAACCAACATAGGGTCCTACCCATAGGGAGACCAAAAGGAGTAACATTATATATTGATGGAGTGTGCACTAAAGCAGATTTTGAAGTCATCAAAATAGTAGATGGCACAACACCGTACCTGACACTAATCAGTCTGGATTAGGCGTTTAACAACATGACCTTAATTAACTTGAATACAAGGAAAATGACATTTGAATCCAGAGATTACAGGGTCATAAAAACACTAGATCCATCATAATGGGAGAGGTTCATAGAACCCACTTTCCCACTTAGAGGAGATCGACCAATTGTACATAAAAACTATGCACGAGGAGGATTATGTAAACCCAACTGCAGACAGGGTACTCAGTTGGCACAACATTACTTCATGTGCAACATATTAAGACACTGGGTTAGAAAAATGGCAGCAGAGACTACATGAAGTATCCACGAGAAGATGTGTAAGAATAGACCACGCATTACGGTGGATAGGCATAGAAATCAAAGAACCACCCAGTTTCCATGGACTAAATGATTTGGAAACATTCCTGACACAATATGAAGATGAAGTATTAGAGAACCAGAGGCTATTAGCACTGGATTTAGCACTCAAGGCCACACCCACAAGATGGTTGGGGGAACACAAGGAAATTATCACAAACTAGTACCAATGTAAGCGGTTACTAAACATAAGGTTCGACACATAACATAAAAACAACAAACAATGGAGATATGAAGGAGTGCAAAGCACTGTGGAAAATGAAACCACCAGAGGAATGGCCTCACCACTTTACTCACACTTTATAGGGCATACCAACAAACTAGTATACATATCAAGAATTGCGCAAAGGAACTACAACATGGAAGACATTGCAAGAGAACTTTACTGTCACCTTCTCATTTGAGCATGAGAACCCCAACATAGATGCAGCCCTGAAACGGACCAGAGGAATCATATTCATTGAAGAACCAGAAATATAACTTATTACCGAAGAACAAAAATGAAATAAGTAGACATTCAAGGAACTATTGTCATGTTACCATGTATAGGAGGAAGCACCAGACGAAGATGACCCGCAGAACATTCAGATTGAAGAAGTAGAAGGAAAAAAATATGTGGAAGGGACCACCCATAAAATATGAAGTTATTTCCATGCCAATCAAGGTAAATAAAGTTGACATCAGAATAACTGAACATCCCAAAATGACCAGCATTTGAGACTACTGGGATGAGCCAATAGTAGAAAGCATCATAGAGTTGTTTCGTGAATACAATGACTTGTTTCCTACAACATTTACAGAAATGAAGGGCATAGCAGGAGAAATGGGAGAGATGAAGATACCTCTCAGACCTAAAGTGAGACTGATTAGAAAGCGACCATATAGACTGAACGCCATATATAAACATAAATTTAAAGAGGAGATCGACCAGATGCTCGAAGCTGACATAATTGAACCAGTCGAGGAATCAGAATGGATAAGCCCGATGGTCATACAAGACAAGAAACAAGGAAGAGGGATTAGGATATGCGTTGACCTGAGGAAGTTGAATGATGCATGCCTACACGACCCAATCCATACACCATTCATGGATGAAGTGTTAGAGAATGTGGGGGGACACGAAGCTTATTCCTTCACTGATGGATTCTTAGGCTACCATCAGATCAAGATAACATAGGAGGAAAGATACAAGACCACGTTCGTGATGGAATGGGGATCTTACCAATATACAATCATGCCATTTGGACTGAAGAATGCAACAACAATATTATCTAGAGTGGTTATCACAACATTTAATGAATTCATCCATCAGTTTCTTGAAGTATACCTGGATGACTGGATAGTCTATAGTCTATTGAAAAACCATGTGGAAGTTTTATGCTTGATGTTAGAATGATGCAGACAGTGTCAGATATCACTAAACATAAAGAAATGTATATTTGGAACATCGTTTGGGATACTATTGGGCCATATAGTATACAAACAAGGGCTATTGGTCGATCCGACAAAGATCGCAGTCATTGTTAATTTACTAGCACCAAAAATAGTCTGTCAGCTACGAGCGACGTTAGGACACATGGGATACTACAGGAAATTCATAAAAGGACATGTGTAGAACATAACACCAATGGATAAAATTCTAAGGAAGGATACAAAGTACCAATGGAACGACGAGTGTCAACACAGTCTAGATACTCTGAAGGAAAATATGATCATTGCACCAATATTAGTATTTCCAGACTGGGGAAAGGCATTACATGTGCATGTAGATCCATCAACGATATCACTTGGAGCTATCTTAGTGAAGCTAGGGGTAGGAGACTTGGATCACCCGATAGCATTCGAAAGAAGAAAACTATCAGACTAAGAACATAATTATAATACGATGGAAAGAGAAGGCCTAACTATGGTTTACGCACTGCAGAAGTTCAGATACTACCTATTGGGGAAACATTGTAAGATGTTTACAGATCACTCAGCCCTAAAATACCTAGTCAACAAGCCAGTGTTTGGGGGGAGAATGTGTTGATGGTTAATGCTATTTCAATAATTTGACTTCGAAGTAATATTCAAACCAGGAAAACTGAATGAAAGACCTGACCACCTATCACGGGTCACAAATGGAGAAGAACCCACAAACTTAGAAGACAACTTTCTGGATGCCCAGTTATTCTCAGTATAGATTGTTGATGACTACTTCACAAAGATCATCTATTACTTGAGCACAGGTACCATGCCACAAGAATATACCACTGTGCAGAAGAAGAACCTGGTAGTTCACGCAATCGACTATCAACTGATTGTAGGACATCTATATAAAATGGGCGCAGATAACATTTTACGAATGTATGTGTTAGAGAATGAACGACCAATAATTTTAGCAGAAGCCCATGAGGGATTGGTAGGAGGACACTATGCATTAAAATCTACTTTGCAGGATTATGCTGGCCAACAATTCACAGAGACTCGAAAGAGTATAGTCAGGGATGCGATGTCTGTCAAAGGGTAGGCAAACCCAACAGAAGGGACGAGATGTCGTTACGGACACAAGTGACATTACATGCATTTGATAAATGGGAAATAGATTTTTTGGGACCAATTAACCCACCAGCCAAAAGAACAGGGGTAAGATACATCATCACCATGACAAAATACCTAACAAGGTGGGCGGAAGCCGCACCAGTAAAAGACTGCAGCACAAAGAGAACTGCACACTTCTTATTTGAACAAGTAATTACTAGGTTTGGGTGCCCAAGAGTCTTGATGAGCTACCAAGGCATGCATTTCATAAATAACACCATCCGTGCGATGCTAAAAGAGTTTGAATTCCACCACCATAAAATCACACCATATCATCCATAGGCGAATGGCATAGTAGAAGCCTTCAACAAAATTCTAGAGACTGCACTGACAAAGATCTGTAATGTCAATAGAGACGACTGGGAACTAAAATTACCAACAATATTATGGGCGTATAGGATGACATATAAGAATTTGACATGACACACACCATTCAAACTAGTCTACGACCAAGAAGCGGTAGTTCCATTAGAAGTTTTAGTACCCAGCTTACGCGTAGAAGCTATCACACAAATGACAGAACGCCACACTGAACCAGCTATTAGCAATGGATGAAGACTGAATCCTGGAAGGATTCCATCAACAAGTGAAGAATGCCAGAGACAAAGCATGGAACGATCGACATATTAAGAAGAAGACTTTCAAGGAAGGAGATCTAGTATTTCTCTATGAGAACAAATCGTTTCAGCACCCAGGAAAGTTGACAATGCATTGGTTAGGACCATATGAGGTAAAATATGTAACAAATGGTGGAGCTGTAAATTTAATAGATTTATCAGGTGCAAACCTCAGAGGAGTGATCAATGGGAGTCGATTGAAGTTGTATAAGGACAGTCAACCACCCACCGCGTAGTAAAAAAAAAAAAAAACTGAAAAGTGTGAAGAACGCTCAAAACACGAATGTAGCAAAGGAAAGAACAACGGTTACATACCAAATAAAAATGAGCAGGAAAAAGAAATACGACAAAAGAAGGATGACAGGACAACACTAAGTGGAATTAAGGCATTATAAGGACCGAGGGACCATCACATTAAACACGCCAACTGGAAACAAAAAAGTAAGCGTAATGGAAAGTACAGAAGTGCCATAGATGTAATGAACCCATAGTTATGGTGCATTAATCGCATCATGGAGGAATCCTCCTCGATAATATTCATGACAAGCCCATACAACATGCAAGTATAGAAGAAACTAGTCTATTCACGATAAGAGAACAAAGAGAGAGAAACAACAACCCAAAGGGACAAAGCGAGACCATAGACCTCACCACAGTCCTTCAAAATCAGCAAATGTTGGAAAATCACCATTATGGCACCACTGAATTCCACTGAACCAGGCCAGACAACTAGATCGACCAGAGTTCAAACTAGGTCACAAGGACTGCTGGAAGAAAACGAGAAGCAACAACCGGAGATAGTCGATATCGATGAGATTCCATCCCCAGAGGTAACACCGGTGAGCTCTACACCAATATTGGAAGAGATTAAGAAGCCACAAGCGGAGACCATGAAAGAGGGCATGCCAACAACGGTTGTAACACCTTGTTTCCCCCAGTCTGTAAAAATAACTATATTGGCCAAGAACTATGGAAAAATCTAAGATGTGAATGTTTGATTTGACGGACCTTTGCATAAAAGGTCGATGAATGTAAATTATGTTATCAATATGTGTTGCATGACTGCTGGGAGAGTGATGTGCTAAAATAGACCATGATGGCTAATGAGAGCTGGTGGGAGGGACCTGGAATGGTTGTGTTAACTTCCACCAAGCCAGTACCGTACTGGTTTATACTTACTCAAAAAATAAAACAGCTCTCTGATCCTGGAATGGATTCCCCGTCAGATTGGTATGTGGGGAGGCTCCTCAAGAATTAATGAGGGGATGGGGGTGAACCACCCATTCGTAACAACCCTCAGACCTGACCACGAATGGAAAAATTTGCGCCACACGCAACCTTGCAGACAAAATTGGCAAGAGAGGAAATGTGGTAAGGAGGAGAAGAGCGTGCGCGACGGGGATCGCGGAAGATAACTAGAGAAAACCCTGGAAACGCAGGGATTTTTGAATATTAGGAGAAGGAGAGTAACCTTCATCCTAGATTATTTTTTTGTATCAGGAGAAGGAGAGTAACCTTCATCCTTGACTTCCATTGAGCTGGAAGTAGGAGACTGAACCTCAAAGCATCGTGGTCTAGCTCGGGGGTGGCTAGTGGTAAATCCAGTTGGAGTCACTGAGCCTACGGTTGGGTGGAAAAGAGAACCCATCTTAGTATTTGCATCACACATGGTAGATTTGATAAGTGTTTTATACCTTGTATTTCAAACTGAATATCATGAATACATGCTTATGTTTATATGCCCATAATAATTTCTGTGTAGAATGATTGCCTAGTGTTTTAGACTGGAAATAATGGATGCATGTTTATACTTACATGCCATATTCGGTTTCTATACAAAGGATTAAGTTTGGGGCATGAGTTTGCTCCACTGAGAATCGTCTTGTTTGCTTGAGTCTTGTAATGTTCCTGGAAGGCTCCTCGAGAGTACTCTTCCCCAGGGATTACCCCATAAACCTTAGAACCATGTCGAACCTTTACCCAGAGACTTGACTAAGATCAAGGACAATTGACCAAGAACTATCTGAAGGATTCAAGTGATCCGGACCTAGAAACCTTATGCAAGAAAGAGTATCTCTCTAAGGTCTTAGAGTTGTGGGAGTTTGAAGCCCCGAGAGGTTGAATTTCGTGATTCAAGCTCAGAAGGGATAGTGATTCCAATTATAGAGAGAGAATATCCTATCGTTTGGTAGATAAATGGTTGGAATCCTTTCAGAAATACCCCAGATCTGTCAAGACCGATGGATCTAGAGAATGAGCGCAGGCGTTAACACCTCGACCCTTTTCATCCTTTGCAAGTAGCGATGGGATCCAGGATTGTAGATCCAAGGATATGACGGAGCTCTATTGACCGTCGATATTAGCCTTTGCACTAGTAGGAGGGTATCATTTTTTTGACTTGCGACTTGGGGTGGTCAACGATAGGATTTCACGAACTCATGATTCGCAAGATCGCGACATGATCGTGGTCATTGGATCCAGGCCACAGGAGAATCGTGGGATCATAACTTTCGTGGTTATCGCCTATCGGGGGTTCGGAACTTGAGAAATTTTCTTTTCGATTGTAGAAGTCGCAAAGTTCCGAGCATCGAGGGCTCGTGCAAACACATGGCCCATCCATAAGTGGGGACCACGTGGTTGACAAGTGGTGTAACAACAAGCGCCCAGAGGAAGGTGGAAGCGGGTGGCTGGTGGTGGACACTTTTCACCTGGGAAAGAGTCAACCCATTGTTGACTTATCGTGGCTTGGGGTTTCATAGGATGAAGAAGTTTCACCTTGATTGCTAAGGCCACGAAATGTCGAGAGCTGAGGTCACGTGCGATGGGCGGTGGCGACACAACTCATGAGAAGAGTACAACAAAGGAGACAAGTGGTGTGTACGCGTCACTTTGGCAGAGTCCACGTACCATTGACCTCTCGCGTCTCGAGGATTCATAAAGGAGGATCATGAGGGATCAACACCTCAACTAGAAAAATTGTGAGTGGTGCTAGTGTTTGGCCTAACCTACGGTTACATGTAGCAGGTGCTAGTGAGGAGGGAGCCATACCTGTATCGTATTGCGGGTATCGGTGTTTGGAGAAAGGGGAGTCGAGAGTCTTGGCTCCCAACTCGCGAGTTGTGAAAGGTGCTTGCATTAAGGCCAGGTTGTGTTTGTTTGGAGGAGGATAAGGGAAGGGAGGGTCTACGCTAGGCCCCATAGAAGTCTCAAGGATTCTGTCCCTCAAAGAAAAAGGACAAAAAATCTAGGTTTCCATAGTGGGTGTTTGACAAATTAGTATCAGAGCATGGTTACAACACTTGGCCTTCTTGGGCTCATGAACGAGTTGTGCAGAAAATCCATTTGAAGTACTCTTAAAAGGAGTAACCCTCTATCCTAACCCCTTTATCAAAAGTCAAAGTTAATAATGAAAATTCCTATTATGTGTC
>JZKD02S1875960.1:358550-376109 GCA_000966675.3 Picea glauca | reverse complement strand
TATATATATGAATTATCAATCGCGGAAAAACTGCAGACGCATAGAATGGTGACGCACCACGAAGTGGGGGATGGATCCCACAATAGAGACGAAGAGTCTGACGAAAGGAGAGCGGTAGAGACCCCTCTAGATATAGCTTAGACTGTGAGAAGCCTCATGGTCGAACTACAGAGCTGCAAGGCCGACCATGAGAGGTTGATAAAAGAGCAAGAGAAGCAAACAAAAATTAATGTAGTCTTGCTGCAGAGTTTAACCGACATACAAAGACAATTGCAGCATGGACCTAACACCAGTCACACAGACCGACGACAGGCAAATAAAAGTCGAATTCCACTCGAGATATGGAAACGTGGTCTTTTAAGTGGACACATTGGGAAGAGTACCTCGAGAAAGGTCCACCCCAGAGATAAGGGACAAGCGTCGGAATATTCCTCTAGAAAAGAAACTGGGGACTCGGAGGGATATTCTAGTAACAAAACTAGTTCTTATTCTCGAAGAAAACAGAAGAAACGAAAGCATTCAAAAAGTCATAATCTCGAAGAATTCAAAAAGGCCAAACCACCCTCTTTTGATGGTGAAATAAAGAAGGGGGAGGAAGCAGAGGCCTAGCTACTTGGACTAAAGAAGTATTTCAGAGTCCATGACTTCTCAAAAAACTTGAAGGCCTGAGTAGCCACCTTCAACTTGAATGGAAAGGCCTCCATTTGGTGGGAAGACCTTAATAATGTAAAAGGGATTCACGAAGAGGACCTATCTTGGGAATGGTTTGAGAAATATTTCAGGAAGAAGTATCTGTCGGAAAAGTATTTTGACGAAAAGACTAAAGAATTCTATGAACTCAAGCTGGGGCAACTCATCATAGAGGAATATGTTAGAAGATTCCTCAAGTTGCTGAGGTGCATACCCTATATAAAAAAAGAAAAGGAAAAGGTGCAACGATTCATCAATGGACTACCTAAGGACTATTAGAACATGATTGAGTTTGACGAGCCAAAGACCCTAGAAGACACTATCCGAAAGGCCATATATTGTTATGAACAGTTGGGGCATCGGACAGAACCTCGCGAAGGCTGGAAACAAAAGAATAGTTCGGGATTCCATGAAAAGGGGTTTAAATCCCCAAGATTTAAAAACTATAAAAAGGACTCAAGGATGAGATTCCCAACCTGAAGTGTACACCGGAAATTTTTTCCTTCCCAGAGAAGAAATAAACCTTCTGGATCTACCCTAGGAAAGATTGATAACCCAAAGAGAGAACCCTTGAAATGTTGGGGTTATGGAGAAGAACATCTACTGAGGGATTTTCCGCACCAACATCAGAACATTTAGAGAATTTAAAATGTTCAAGAAGATACCATCGTCAATGATCTGGCCAGGAGTGTGCCGCAAATCTATGCATCCTTGGATAATAAACAAGCTGACCACCAAGCTTCAGTGGTGGAGATGGAAGGTATGATCACCAACCATCTAGTGTCTATTCTAATTGACCCTGTTTCAAATTTGAGTTATATAGCTCCTAAGGCTATTGATAAGTGTAAATTACAGCCACATAAACGCGCCAATCCATGGTTGGTACAGTTATGCATTGGCACCAAAAGAAAGGTAGCGGAGGTCATACCAGCTTGCCAATTCACAATGGGTGAATTCCCCACCCAAGCAAACCTTAACATACTACCCCTAGGATCATATGACCTGTTGATTGGTACAAACTGGCTAGCCACATATAAAGCCAGACTGGACTGTTAACATAAAACCTTAGAATGTATAGGTGAAGAAGGAAGAAGGATAACCCTTCGAGGGATCTAAAAACCTGTCTCGGTGAGATGAATATCAACCCTTCAAATGAGAAAGTATTGCAGAAAGGAATGTCCAATTTATGCGATACAGGTGTTGGAATCAGTTGAAGATGACAAGCTAAGCCTCGAAGACCACCCCACACTAAGAGAATATAGAGATGTATTTCTGGAATAGGTACCGGGTCTACCTCTGAGAAGGGACATTGACTTCTTGATAGAACTTGCACCAGGAGAGGTGCTAGTGTCTAGGACACCCTACAAGATAAGCACACCCAAGCTAGTTGAGCTTAAATTACAACTAAAAGAAATGATGAACAAAGGCTATATCCGGCCTAACATGTCTCCATGGGGAGCACCAGTTCTGTTTGTAAAGAAGAAAGATGGTACGCTCCGACTGTGCATAGATTATCGACAACTCAATAAGGTAACCATAAAGAAAAAGTACCCCTTACCCATAATCGATGACCTGTTCGATCAATTGGGAGGTGCTTCCATATTCTCAAATATTGACTTGAGATCTGGATACCATCAAGTCTGAATCAAGGGTGAAGACATCCAAAAAACTGCCTTGAGGACGACATATGGTCACTATGATTTTGTGGTAGTACCATTTGGATTAACCAATGCCCCTGCCACTTTCATGTGCTTGATGAACAATGTGCTCAACAAATTCCTAGACAAATTTGTACTGGTTTTTATTGACGATATATTAATTTACTCCAAGAGTAGAGAGGAACATGAGGAACATATTAGACATGTGCTTCAAGTGCTAAGAGAACATCATCTCTATGCCAAATTTTGCAAGTGTGACTTTTTCCAGAAGAAAATACATTACTTGGGCCATGCCATATCTGAAGAAGGAGTAGCAGTAGACCCTGACAAGATTAGGTCTATCATGCAATGGCCTACCCCAAAGGACGTTTCAGATATCAGATCCTTTATAAGCTTAGAAGGATACTATAGGAGATTTATAAAAGGATTCTCCAAGATTGGTTGTCTAATCACTACCCTCCAAAAGAAGGGAGCTAAATTCGCGTGGACACAAGAATGTGAAGAAAGATTTCAATCCCTAAAACATCTACTGACCCACACACCCATTTTGAAGATCGTTTTACTCGAAGCTGACTTCCTCGTGTGCACAGATGCCTGGAAGGAAGGGCTTGGAGGAGTCCTTATGCAAGGAGGAAGTGTAGTCTGCTATGAATCCCAAAAATTAAATGAGCATGAAGTCAACTATGGGACCCATGATCTAGAATTGGACACCATAGTGCACACCTTAAAAATGTGGAGGCATTGCCTCCTAGGAAGGAAATTTGTACTTATGACAGACCACTGTGGATTGTGATATCTATTTGACCAACCAAAACTCAATGCTAGACAAGTTAGGTGGATGGCCTTTCTTAGTGAGTTTGGTTTCTAAATCAAAAATATCAAGGGAAAGGGAAATAAGGTGGCCGATGCCCTTAGCAGAAGTATGAAAACAATTCACCTGACAACGGTGATCACCTGCAAGACGAATATCAAGGAAAGAGTCAGGAATGCATAAGAAACATACACATTCTTCCAAACCGTGACCTCGTACCTGGAGAAAGAACCCACAGGGATAAAGTATGAAAGCTACCGGAGGATAGATGGAGGTCTGCTAGCTTACAAAACCATATTGTATATTCTAGATTGTGATGACTTGAAGAGGTTCATAATGGATGAACTACATAAAATACCATATACTGGTCATCCAAGATACCAGAAGATGATCGCAGCCACCAGGAAACAATTCTATTGGCATGGATTGAAGAAAGACATATCTGAGTACTTAGCCAAATGCATAGAATTCCAACAGGTTAAAGCAGAACACTGACACCCAACAGGATTATTACAACCTCTACCAATCCCGAAATGGAAATGGGAAACCATCTCCATGGATTTCATCACTGGATTACCAAAATAGACTAAACATAATGACGCCATCATGGTAATGGTGGATAAACTGAGCAAGTCCGCTCATTTTATCCCCATCAAGTCGACTTGCAAGGCAATAGACGTCACCAACATATTCATGAAGGAGATATTCAGACTACATGGTATGACTAAAGAGATCGTGTCTGACAGAGACACAAAAGTTACTTCCAACTTTTGGAAATCCTTGATGGTTGGTCTGGAGACCAAATTACTGTTTAGCACAACCTATCATCCTCAAACCGATGGACAGATGGAAAGATTGAACCAAATATTAGAATACGTTCTAAGGATGCATGTAATGCATCAACCCAAAAAGTGGGAAGATTTCCTGCCACTAGTGGAATTCGCCTACAACAATGGCTACCAAGAATCCCTGAAGATGAGCCCTTTTGAAGTCCTCTATGGTAGACCGTGCAACACTCTAGTCAATTGGAGTAATATCGTAAAAAAAATTACTATTGGACCTGACATGTTGAAATAAATGGAACAACAAGTGACTCAGATAAAACAAAATCTAAAGGTCGCTCAGAACAGACATAAAAGTTAAGCCGATCGAAAAATAACTCCAAGAGAATTCAAGATGGGAGACCATGTATATCTCAGAGTTAGGCCCAGGAAGAGTTCCCTGAGGATGGGAGCTTGTGCCAAGTTGGAACCTCATTATTGTGGAGCCTTTGAATTTCTAGGTAGAGTGGTACCTCTAGCCTATATACTAGCACTTCCTCCCACAGTAAAAGCACATAATGTTTTCCATGTTTCATTATTGAAGAAATATGTACATGATTCTATTCATATAATTGACTGGTCTGTGATCCAGGTGGAACCGAAGGGAGAAATCCTTCTAGAACCTTAATTCATATTGGACAGAAAGGAAACCCCACTCAGGAGCCGAACCATTGCATAGGTCAAGGTGCAGTGGAAACATTTTGGCCCAGATGAGGCTACGTGGGAAATGGAAGATGCCATGAAACAGGCATATCCGATTTTGTTTACTTCTGTACATACACGTCATATTGATAGATATAACATCGAGGATGATGTTCCTTTAAGGGGTAGGGAATTGTAACACCATGTTTCCCCCAGTCTGTAAAAATAACTATATTGGCCAAGAACTATGGGAAACTCAAAGATGTGAATGTTTGATTTGATGGACCTTTGCATAAAAGGTCGATGAATGTAAATTATGTTATCAATATGTGTTGCATGACTGCTGGGAGAGGGATGTGCTAAAAGAGACCACGATGGCTAATAAGAGGTGGTGGGAGGGACCTGGAATGGTTGCGTTAACTTCCACCGAGCAAGTACCGTATTGGTTTATACTTGCTCAAAAACCAAAGCAGCTCTATGATCCTAGAATGGATTCCCTGTCAGATTGGTAGGTGGAGAGGCTCCTCAAGAGTTAATGAGGGGATGGGGGTGAACCGCCCATCTGTAACAACCCTCAGACCTAACCATGGATGGATAAATTCGTGTGACACGCAACCTTGCAGACAAAATTAACAAGAGAGGAAATGTGGAAAGGAGAAGAAGAGCGCGCACGATGGGGATCGTGGAAGAGAACTAGAGAAAACCATGGAAATGTAGGGAGTTCTGAATATCAGGGGAAGGAGAGTAACCTTCGTCCTGGATTATTTTTTTGTATCAGGAGAAGGAGAGTAACCTTCATCCTTGACTTCCGTTGAGCTGGAAGTAGGATATTGAACCTCAAAGCATTGTGGTCTAGCTTAGGGGTGGCTAGTGGTAAATCTGGTTGGATTCACTGAGCCTACGGTTGGGTGGAAACGAGCAACCCTCTTAGTAGTTGCATCACACCTGGTAGATCTGATAAGTGTTTTATACCTTGTATTTTGAACTGAATATCATGAATACATGCTTATGTTTATATGCCCATAATAATTTATGTGCATAATGATTGCCTAGTGTTTTAGACTAGAAATAATGGATGCATGTGTATACTTACATGCCATAGTCGGTTTCTATACAAAGGATTAAGTTTGGGGCATGATTTCTCTCCACTGAGAATCATCTTGTTTGCTTAACTCTCGTAATGTTATGGGAAGGCTCCTCGAGAGTACTCTTCCCCAGGGATTACCCCATAAACCTTGGAACCATGCCGAACCTTTACCCAGAGACTCGACTAAGATCAAGGACAATTTCCCAAGAACCTTCTGAAGGATTCATGCGATTTGGACCTGGAAAAATTATGCAAGAAAGAGTATCTCTCTAAGGTCTCGGATTCATGGGAGTTTGAAGCCCCGAGAGGTTGAATTTCGTGATTCAAGCTCAAAAGGGATAACAAGTCCAATTATAGAGAGAGAATACCCTATCGTTTGGTAGATGCACAGTCGGAATCCTTTCGGAAATACCCCAGATATGTCAAGACCTATGGATCTAGAGAAGGAGCATAGGCGTTAACACCTTGACCCTTTTCAGCCTTCGCAAGTAGCGATGGGATCCAGGACCATAGATCCAAGGATCTGACAGAGCTCTATTGACTGTCGATCTTATCCTTTTCATCAACAGGAGGGAATAATTTCGTTGAATCGTGACTTGGGGTGGTCAAGGGTAGGATTGCATGAACTCATGATTTGCGAGATCGCGACGTGATCGTGGTCATTGGATCCAAGCCATGGGAGAACTGTGAGATCAGAACTTTTGTGGTTATCACCTATTGAGGGTTCAGAACTTGAGAGAGTTTCTTTTCGACTGTAGAAGTCACGAAGTGTCGAGTGCCGAGGGCTCGTGAAAACACATGACCCATCTGTAAGTGGGGACCGCATGGTTGACAGGTGGCATAACAACAAGCGCCCAGAGGAAGGTGAAATTCGGTGACTGGTGGTGGACACTTGTCGCATGGGAAAGAGTCAAGCCATTGTTGACTTATCGTGGCTCGGTGTTTTGCAGGATGAAGAAATTGCACCTTGATCACTAAGTCCGCGAAACTCGAGAGCTGAGGTCATGTGTGACGGGCGGTGATGACACAGCTCATGAGCAGAGTACAGTAGAGGATACAAGTGGCGTGTGTGCGTCGCTTTGGCAGAGTCCACATAATGTTGACCTCTCGTGTCTCGGGGATTCGAAAAGGAGGAGCATGAGGGTTCAACACCTCAACTAGCAAAATTGTGAGTGGTGCTAGTGTTTGTCCTAGCCTACAGTTACATGTAGCAGGCGCTAGTGAGGAGGGAGACATACTCGTATCGTATCTCGAGTATCGATGTTTGGAGAAAGGGGAGTCGAGAGTCTTGACTCCCAACTCACGAGTTGCGAAAGGTGCTTGCACTAAGGCTAGGTTGTGGTCGTTTGGAGGAGGATAAGGGAAGGGAGGGTCTGCGCTAGGCCCCATAGAAGTCTCAGGGATTATCTCCCTCGAATAAAAAGGATGAAAAATATAGGTTGTCATAGTGGGTGTTTGATAGTGGCACAGGAACCTTAGAAGGAGGAAGAGGAAACCCAAAAGGAAGTGTAACTAGAAAGAACTGAACTAGCCGCATAAGTTAATGGAATGACACATAATAGAGGATCAGAATGGAAACCAGATGAGTCATAGGTACACATCCTAGGTCTACCAACATAAGAAACCATGGGAACTACATTATCTTGGCCATAATGGCTTACAGGGGAGAAACCAGGTGTTGTTGGAACTTCGTACCAACCACCATAGTAGGAAGACAAAGTTCTGATACTGAGCTCACCCCGCAATAAATCGATAGCATAAATTATGCTATCATGCATACCAGAGGGAGTACAAGTAGAGCCACAGCTACTAGGTCACGTTGTGAAGATCAAGTATTCTGACCATGACGTATCAGACGAAACCAAGTACCCAGAACTTTGGCTAAGGGTTTTTATGTAGAACATAGTGGTAAACCAACTTGGAGAAATGATCAGCCAGCCACATCAGTGGAAAGTTGGACTAGACAGAACATGCATTTTAGGGTTGATGAAACTTCCACATTTTGTCAGAGACCAGTATGTGACAACATGTGTTAAGTAGCTACTAGCAGTCACACACAGAGGGGATATATGGATGGAAAAAATCGTCCCCATAACTGTTGAGCTTATCGCGTAGATAACAGGACTACCCAGCCGGGTTATGAATCCTGTGCTGATTCTGGATGATAAATACAAGGAGAAAGCATTAGCAAAGGAAATGAAGAAGAAATATGGTATTGCCAGGGGGACAAGAGGCATTATAATCAAATGAATCAACAATACAATGACACAATTGGGAGAAAATATATTAGACTGTAAATTGTTAAGAAAATGTTGCAAAGATGAAGTACCAGTGAGAGTCATCGTAGTTGCATCTCAATGCGGAGAAGGCACCTTCGTGAGCTCGACGCCTTATCTGTGAAACTTGTTCCAAGTGGACTAGAAGGATGCGCATGACCTTAGTACAAAATTACATTACTTATGGTTGCTCACCCTCATAACCTTCATGGGATGGCGGGAACCAGAGTATGTATTTTTTTGTACTAGACCATAGCTAGTGGGAGCTATAAATGTGTTGAACCTGCACAAAATAGATCTAGATAAACAAAAATACACACATTTGCAAAGAGAATTTGAGAAAGAAGAAGAAGGAGAGAAAGAATGGAAGAATTCTCATTAACCGTAATCCACACTCAAAGAGTAAATAATTTACAATAGATATAGGATACATATGTAACTAATGAGCCATAGTGGTGGTCTAGAGTGATCTGGACACACACCAACAGTTACGGTAGTGAACTGCCACCTAGTCTAATCTCTCAGGTAGTTACGGGAGTGAACTGCCACCTAGCTGAGTTAACTAGTCAACTAATATTCAATTAACTGATTGAATAGAGAGTAGTGAGGATTTAAATCAAGAAATCAAGGGTAATGTGCCCATCTGGTGATGATCCCAAGGTTGCATGGTGACAAAACCAATGCAACATCTAAACTCACCTCAACTAGTCAAACTAAAGTGTCAACTGAAAGAGAATATTCTCCCCTAAAATATAGGAGACTGGATAATGAATAATTATGACTAATAAACAAGGAAAAACCTTAGGAAAAATAAATCCTAGGTGTGTGTGAAGTAAATCCAACATGAGCGAGATATATATTATTGAGATCTGGGCCACAAGCCAGGCATAAGAGGGAAAATAGAATCATCTTTGAAGCATACCTATGGGACATACAGGAAGCTATCAACCAATCATGGAGAATAACACCAGAGGTTGTCACACGATATGGGGACATCGCTAACTTCTGGGCTACACGTCAAGTCATGTGGATACAACCAAGGCAGGATCCATATAAATAGTGGCTACCAGTGCGTTGTTGCATCATAGAAGGTGATATAGACATGGTCATCAGAAAATGGCCTGACACATGGAGGATCCCATCCATTCCCTGGGAAGTATAGAAGGACCTACATAAGGAGAAGCAGCGCAGGCAGAAACACAACCTCCACAAATCCCAGTGCCTGAGAAACCAAGGATGGGCCAAAACAAGTCGACTCAGGAAAACGAAGGGGAAAACCTGATAGGGACCCAGAAGGGGCAGAAAGAGACCACCAAACAGTCGAAGAAAGCTAAAGGAGCATAGGAGACCACCCCAAATCCCACCACACAGGAACTAGAGGGGACTAAGAGACTGGTTGTACATGCAACAGGCGTGTGTAAGAAATCAAAGGCGCAATGAGCATCATTGGACTACACAATCACGGAGGATGATGGATAAATGATCGCAAGAATGGTCCAGGATTGTCTAGCATAAGATTTCGATAACGTAGCACATCATAGGGATAAACTGCAAAAAGATATGGAAGAAATGGGACAAATCCTCAGGACACTCGGTGAGGCCCATAGAGCAAGTAGCAGCAGAGGCATAGAGCTGTCAAAAACACAAACCAACAAAAGAGTGGAGGTAGAAGAATGAGACTCATTCCTCCCAATGCCACACACACATGCGATGGTCTACATAAAACCGAACATGATATGAATGGATGAAATTGTGGGACAGACACCACTAAAGGATTTGGACCACATCCAATTCATCTTGACATGGATGCCATCAAGGGCACTGTACAAATTGCAGGTTAGTGTCGACCACGAGATGCAATCTCGGGCACATAAAAACTTAGTCGAGCTATTGAAAGCAACAAAGAAGTGGGAAATGTTGGAAAAATATTGTGAGTAGGCCAAATACAAAACTCAAAAGGAGACAGAACACAAGAATGAATTGGAACGCAGAGTGGGAGAAATGTTTGGAAAACGTCCAAGCACTGCGCAAGGAAACGATCTCCCAGTCGCAGAAAATATCGACCAGATTGCATAGGAAATTACTTGATACCAGAAGGAAATCGAGGATCTCTGAGAACAGCTCACACCAACAACCCCACCAACAGTAAAGGAGAAAAGGAGGCAAATAACAACAATGTAAATACATGAGATGGAGAAACAGGTTAGCATGCCAACTAAATTTCTCGAGAAAGCAGCGCAAATTTGGACAAGACTGGGGGAGAATCCACAGGTTCAACGCTAGGACAAGGAAGAGGAAAGGATCAATGCAGTGATCTAAGAACTCAAACAGAGGAAAAATACCATACCAATCCTAGAATGTGTCAAGGGGATGCAAGAGTTGACGAAGATGCAGGAAAAACTTATCACTGCGCAAACACAGAAACAGGAGCATCAAGCTCAAATAGAACCATTACAGGAACGGGTAGCAAAAGTACCCGCAAAGGCAAAAGAAGCTAGAAAACAGATGGCATAGACACAGGAAGAATGTGTAGGATTACTGCGGGACAAAGTGGCAGTTCAAGCAGTGGATACTATTAAGGAGAAGACCGCACAGACACTAATAAAAGCAGCAGAGTTGAGGGAGAAGTTCTAGACGATCACCAAGGAGATCGAGCCAGCTCAGAAAGATTAGGTGACTCGGGAAAAGTCGCATGTTAGTGTTGGGGTCCTGTTGGCAGCAGGTCGAAGTAAGAAAGAAAGCGTGCATGAAGAAGAATGACAGTTGGAAGAGAAATCATGGGAAAGAAAGCATGGAAGAGGAAAGAGACAAATGGTAAGAAGAACAACACGCGTGCATGCAAGAAGGAGGCGACATTTGGAAGGAAAAAAAGAACGCATGCAGAGAAGGAAGACCTAATGACAGTAGGGTTAGGGTTTTTGTAAGGTTTTTGTGTAAATTGTTGAAGAGCCCGATAGATATAAATATAGATACACAGGTATCATAGAGAGGCTCGATTTTTTCTATCTTTATAGAGTTTGATATGGTATGTAATGGTTTTGATTAGGTGAACTACTTTTGTAAAGAAGTTGAACTAGAGCGGATAAGAGAAGGTATATCTTGAAGATTAGATCATAGGTTGAGGAGCCTGGTGTGGTCTAGTTTTCCTCATATAGATCTTACCCATCTGAGGAGAGTTGTAAGCGTGTAGTGCGATAATTGCAGAACTACCATAATAAAAGATCCAAGAGACAAATCTTTGTGGATGTATCCAAGGAGGGGGTGAACCACGGTAATACCTGTGTAACATGATGAATGCATGCATATCTTTGTCATATTTTTAGTAGTTAAACATTGTGTGTAATGAATGAATGAGTTATTATATTGCTTGGTTAATTGTTATTGGGATATCAAGAAAAAAATGCCACGGAGGTCAAAATATAAAAGAGAATAACAGTATTTTATAACACAAGTTATAATAAATGATTCAAAATACATATCCCATATCTCATACTCAATCCTAGGCTATAAACACCCGAGTCTTGCAGCCACCCATTTAAAGCTATCTCAGGTGAGACTGCACAGTGCATTCTGTGTATTGTGTTGCCTTCTGGTTTACCAGAAGGGACGATAAGTTTAGGATTTGTTGGTACCTTTAAACATATGAACCCTGGGTCAACAACATAGGTAGTAGGAAAGAACAGTTCATTTAAGCCAACAATTATTTAAAGATCTAATTGAAAGGTTGATCAAAACCAATACAAAATACCAACATCAAGTAGCGAATCTTCAAAACCAAAAAGAGGAATTCGAAAAACAACACGACTTAGCAGCAAAGGAGTATCAGAAAACTCAAGAGAAGATCGACACAACCTTGATAAAAGAACATAATAATATTAAAGGCTTCAAGCAAAATATAGACAAAATGACAAAACAAGCCATCACACTGAATTTTTTGGTAAGTGAATCGACGACCCATTTTCATTTGCATTCAGCAAGTGCCAGATACAAAAGGTTGTAGTTGAAAGTATAGAAAGAGCAAGAAACTTGGTCACTGATAGCAAAATCAAAGACTCCCTCACTACGAAGCTAGCAAAATAAAAAGTAGTGGAGCTACAACTGTCACAACAACAACAAGAATGGCAGAAGGAGGGAAACAAAGTGCAATTGGAAGCCAACCAGGTAACCAACCATCTCAACTAGCTTCAATATAAGATGTAGAACACAGAATAGAAATTTGTCCAAGAGTCGGGAACAATTCAAACTTCAGATATCGCAAAAAACATTGACTTGATTTCCCAATTGAAGATACTAAATCTAGAAGCAAAACAGGTGATTGACACGTGGTGCGACTTCATACAAAAAACAAAATAGTCAGCCCTTAACATCATTCAGATAGCCTTCAAACTGAACACAGAAATTGGAAAGAGCACAGAAGTCAATGAGAGCAACAAGGGAAGTCAAGGCACAACATAGAAGTCAAACATAGCAATTTAAGTCAACCCACCATATAAATATTTTGTCTCCTCTTCTTGCATCTTTCTCTCACTCTCTTTCAATCTCCTATCTCTCAAATTTTGTAATTTTACAATCAAATTATGGAAAAATAATTTTGTATACTGCCCTCTTGCTTGGGACGAGAAAGGAATTGAGGTGGGGGGAGATTTTGTAGGGGCTAGTCGACTCTGTCGACTAAGCCATAAGGTCAACCAAAGAACTATTCAATTGAACGATAAAGTTAGAATTAGAGGTCGTTCGAAGTATCTGTTATACCAATCGACCCAGACAGTTAAGTAGTTACAACTGCCTGAAAGGAGTATAAATAGACAAGAACATGAAATCTCAAGTAACTTCATGTGAGAGGTTGTATTCAATTATGTTATATTTCTATATCATATAATAAAGTATTGTTCTTTGGTCTCTCATTACTTGTGTTTGTATTTATCTATGTGTATATGTGTGTATGTATCTTCTGTGATGTCTATGTAAGGATCTACTGGTAAATATCCCTAATTTTCCCTAGATTACAACAACATATGTGATTACACTTTTTAAGAGAAACTGTTGAGAGAACAAGAGGTCTCCCTATCCAAATCGGGGCATTTCAATGTACATAAACTATTTCAAACTAAAATGAAACTTAACATGTAAATCTCCAAGACATGGTATACACACAAAACCAATTCATTAACCATTTATGGGTTATTAAACATTCAAACACATTCAAATTCAAATTCAATCTTCACCAAATAAACAAAGAGATTCCAATTCTCTTGATATTTTGACCAATTTACTCTCTCTTTTAGTATCGATCTAGATAGGGGGGTAACCTTCACTAACATAGATCACATATTTATTCCATTCATTTGGTAGTCTATGTTTTCTCCCACACACACACACACATAAATCCCTTTACAGTCAACCCATCAATAAATTATGCATAGGCTCATACAAAATGAAACCCTAATTACCAAATAAATAAATAGATCCATAAGGAAATCACATGGTGATGGAAGCATAAACACAATTTTTCATTAAATCAAATTCTTCTACAAGAATCCTCTGCTATCCCTATCTACCTCTACATTGTCCCGATTAAAACATTTCTTGGCCACCCCATTCATGCATGTGGGCTTACAAATATAAACAAGGAATTCAATGCTTCTAAATCATTACAAACCCTAACTAATTCCCCAATTCCTGCAACTACTTACTCAAAATAGAACTCTTATCTACTTGGCGGTTATGTGCCTCTAGGGATTACATAAAT
Organism: Picea glauca; assembly: GCA_000966675.3. Lineage (NCBI taxonomy): Eukaryota > Viridiplantae > Streptophyta > Pinopsida > Pinales > Pinaceae > Picea > Picea glauca. The sequence continues at coordinate 362,375 of JZKD02S1875960.1, read as the reverse complement.
ATATGGAGAGAATCTAATTATTTTCTAAGAATAACCTTTTACTCTAGTTGACTCACTCTATCTTATTTATTTCATACACACAAGGATCATTAGGATCGAATCCTTATCTTCTAGGTGCTAATTTACATTGACATAAGGAGCCACATCCTCCTACAATTATTTTTCTTTCAAGAGGATTGAATTTTGATGATGATTTTGGAGGGGGAGAGATGATCCTGCATCAAATAGGGAAATTGACAGGTTTATATTATTTCATATTAAACCTCCACAATATTGACTCAACATATTTTCTCTGGTTCAACTAGAGTTTCCCGTTTTCTTTTAATTTCCATGCCCAAAATAAAATTTGTATCACCAAGATATTTCATGTCAAATTTAGAGGACAACTAAGTTTTCACATCGTAGATAATTTTTTATTGTTTCCTATAAACAACATATCATCCACATACAATACCAAATAATTAAGACGATCACCTACTAATTTGAAATATACATAGTGATCAAATTTTCTTCTTATGAAGCCCAGTCCCAATATACAAGTATGAAATTTTTTATACCACTTTAATGGTCATAAAATTCTTGTAACTGGACTCAAAAAGACCATTTACCTAAGGGTAATAGTTGGAGGAGTGAGATAGGACTATTTCACAATAAAAAAAAGGTTGAAAATTATGTGGAACTGAAAGATTTGGCATTTTCAGTGGTAATATTTGTTGGCACTCCAAAATGAGTGATGATTATTTCTTCCAAGAAATCCATGACAACCTAATCTGTAGAATTCTTGGTTGGTATAGCTTCAACCTATCCCATGAAGTAAGCATTATCCATGAGGATCCATCTCTAACCATTACTATATTTATCTTTGAATTCACCAATGAAAATAAAGACCCCATTCTTGGAAGGGTTCTTCCACTATCAGTGGTTCCAATAGAAGGGATAGGCGATTTTTATTTCATATAAAGAGACGACAATGTCGACATGACCCAACAAATCTAGGAACATATAAAAATATGGGAGGCCAATAATAACCACCTCTTAGAATCTCGTGAGTGTTGGTATTTTCTATGTGGTGTCCACCACGTAATACTTTGTGAATCACATCCATCAACTTCTTTGATTATTTGGGGTCGACACATATAAGAATCAATCCATTAGGATTTCTCCATCCAAGGACTTGGTTGATGAAGCAATACTTGGAGTGCATCAATCTCAAATATTTTTTCTTTTATGATCTGGTGCTTTGCGATTGTAAGGTTTTTGATATATTATATTTTTGTACCAATCATGATTTTCTAACCTTTCAAATACTACAAAAATCATATGGCATGAATCATCCTTCAATCCAAGAGAAAATTTATTTCCTTCATCCATCATCTAGGATAATCCTTTTTCTTTGTTCAATTCAGTGGGGTTAATTTCTAAATCATATTCCTAAATCTTATCCACACACTTGCCCCTAGTTCCCAATCAATCTTGTTGAGATGAAATGTCTTTTTATAGTTGGATGGGGAACATAATAAATTTCCTTGGAATACCAGATAAATATTTTGAAATGCTTCAATGATTTGACTAAAGTGTAGGCTTGATTTTTCATAATTGCATATTTCAATTTTGCATCCATGAAGACTTTACTCATAAAGGAGATGGGTTGTTCTTCACCCTGATCATTCTTTTGTAGTAACACACTTGTAATTATATTGTTAGAATATATCTATCTATCTATCTATCTATCTATCTATATATATATATATATATATATATATATAGATAGATAGATAGATAGATAGATAGAACAATTTGGACTTACCAATATCGAGTAATTTACGATCGCATCTTTGATGAATTCAAAATATATAGTACTATCTTCACCCCACTTGAAATCTTCATCCTTCTTGAGAAACTAGGTTATATGCTTAGTGATCTCAAAACAAATTGGGATGAATCTTTGGATGAAGTTGATTTTTCCAAAGAATGATTGCATATCCTTTTGATTCTAGGGTAAAGTTAGTTCTTTAATTCCCTTTATCCACCTGGGATCGACCTTTACCCCATCCTTTGAAACAATGTGGACAAGAGGCTTTCCTTCAACAAACCCAAATATTGACTTCTTTGGGTTTGAAATGAAATTCCATATTTGCACCAACTTTCAAATACCTATCTGAGTTGTCCAATATGGAATTTTTTTTCCTTTGATAACACTATGAGGTCATGTTGGTAAATATCATTATATTTTTCATAAGGTCTTTGAATGAATAATCCATAGCTCTATGAAAAGTGGTGCCTACCTTGATTAAACTGAAATTCATCCTTAGATATTCGTAAGTGCCCCAAGGTGTAGTAAACATTGTCTTGTGTCTATCATATATGTTTACCCACACTTGATTGTAGCTTGAAAAACCATCCAATAGAGATATCATTTCTGATCCTATGATTCTTTCTTGAATGCCATATTAATATTTATGAAATCCACAAAAATTCTTATCTCACCTTTATTCTTTTGCAATATCACGGGATTTGATACCCAAGTTGAATTCCTTGCATGTACAATTATCTTTGCATCAATTAATTTATATAATTTATTTTGGATAAGGGGAGCTAAATTCAAATTGGTCTATCTCAACTTATATCAAAATGGATTGATACCTTCCTTCAAGTATATAATATGTTGAATTATGTCTCCCTTTTATTCCTTCAAATTATCACAGGAGCAAGAAAACACATATTTTTACTCGATCGGATCTTCAATTTCCTCCCTTTATTCGCTTGAAGTTCCTTTACCAATATTTACCATGTTTGGGTTTTCCGAGGATCCAATGTTGATTTCCATATACTCATTGGGATAAACCATTTCTTTCTTCTCCTTATACATGTCATGTCTATTAGATTTATTTTTGAGGGATATAAGGCTGATTGGAATCTTATTGCCTTTTAACTAATCTTCTGGTCCTTCATATGTCGAGTCAATATTGTTCTTGGAAAATGTTTGCAATTTGTTCATAATAATTTGTGCATCATCATCAAAGACCTACCAGTTGACGAGGTTCTCCATAATAAAAAACTTGAAGATAATTTATAATTTTCATTTTTCCATCAAATCTTCACAAGGTTGTAGTGTTGAGGAAAACATGGCTAGTGCATCGGATTTTTAGTTGAACATTATGTTCTCTTCTTCTAAGAAAAAATAATCGAAGCATTCCATGGAATCCCAAATTTCATTCATGTACCTTTTCAACCTTTCATTTTTGGATTCCAACTGACCTTTTACTTGTAGATATATTAGATCAAAATCACCAATAATATTTAAAACTTTGATTCCAAAATATTTATCCAAATTTAAAACAAATAAAAGAGTTTCATACTCTTCTACATTATTAGTTCCATCAATTTCCAATCGAAAATGATAACATGAAATAATTCCCTTGGGAGAAGTGAATACAATAATTGCACCCATACTTGGTTGGGACTTGGCCCCAATGAAGTTTATCTTCCACATGACGCCAATGTCTTCCTGAGGAGCTATGTTGTTTTCAAGCATGGTGTAGAATCTGAAACCATATTCATAGAAAACTAGTTCATTCTTGGGATCTCGTGGGTCTTATATGTGATATCTTCTCATTGGTTCATGGTGTAGAGTCACAAAAGTGTCCTCATAAGTGGGGGTAGTAGCATAATATAGGTCCATATGCATACTACCTTCAATATCAACATCCCACTTTTGAGAAAAGAGCATACCCAAAGCATCCAAAACATCAATGAAAACCACATCCATTACCAAAGAAAATCCTTGATAAATTTCCAAGATTACTTTTAGGTATTTAATCAATC
>JZKD02S1875960.1:292510-311240 GCA_000966675.3 Picea glauca | reverse complement strand
CAGTACCTGTATTGCATATAGGGGACATCCCTTTCGGCAATACTTTCTCATTTGCAGGGTTGATATTTGTCTCACCGAGACCGGCTTTCGGATCCCTTGGAGGGTTATCCTTTGTACTTATTTGCTCACACCTTCTAAGGTTTTATGGTAACAGTCCAATTTGAGTTTATGGGCAGCCAGCCAGTCCATACCAATCAACAGGTCGTATGACCCCAGGGGTAATACATTAAGGGTTGCTTGGGTGGGAAATTTACCCAACATTAACTGGCAGGCTGGTATGGCCTCTACCACCTTTCTTTTGGTGCCAATGGCTAACTATACTAACCACGTCTTAGCTTGTTTTCATGGCTGTAGCTTACACTTATCAACAGCTTTAGGGGCTATATAACTCAAATTTGAACCAGGGTCAATCAAAACAGACACCAGATGGTTGAAAATCATACCTTCTATTTCCACCACTGAAGCTTGGTGGTCAACTTGGTCATTATCCAAGGATGCATAAATCCGTGGCACATTTCTTGTCACATCGTTGACTGTGGTGGCTTCCTGCATGTTATAAATTTTTCGATTGTTCTGTTGTCGATGTGGACAGTCTCTCCGGAGATGCTCTCCTCCGCAATCCCAACATTCCAAAGGTTTCCTCTTTGGGTTATCAGTCTTTACTAGTATAGGTCCAGGAGTTTTACTTCCGTCCACCAAGGGAAAGTTCTGTTCGAGTACACTCTGGGTTGGAAAGTTCATTATGTGGTTCTTCTTGTAGTTTTTCAATCCTGAGGATTTTCTCCCCTTCTTCTTAAATTTTGAACAACTCTTATGTTTCCAGTCTCCACGAGACTCTGCCCGATGTCCATATTGTTCATGAAAATATGTTTCCTTTCTTATAGTGTCTTCTAAGGTCCTTGGCTCATCAAATTCAATTCGGTTCCGGTATTCCTTGGGTAGCCCACTGATGAAGGGTTGTGCCTTCGCCTTATCTGCTTTGATGTAGGGTACATACCTCAGTAAGTCAAGGAATTTATTGACATACTCCTCCATAGTAAATTGTCCCAGTTTGAGTTCATAAAACTCTTTAGCCTTCTCGTCGAAATACCTTTCCAGCAAATACTTCTTCTGGAAGTACTTCTCAAACTGTTTCCAAGACAAGTCCTCCTCGCGGACCCCTTTCATATTCTTAAGGTCTTCCCACCAGATGGAAGCCTTTCCATTCAGATTGAAAGTGGCCACTCAGGCCTTCAAGTTCTCTGAGAAATCATGGACTCTGAAATATTTCTTCAATCCAAGTAGCCAAGCTTCATCTTCCTCTCCCTTCTTTATCTCGTTGTCGAAGGAGAGGGGTTTGGCCTTTTTGAATTCCTCAAATTTATGACTCTTGGAAGTATTTTGCTTCTTTTGTTTCTTTTGAGAATAGGAATTGGTTTTGCTGCTAGAAGAGCCTTCTGAATCGCCAGCTTCCTTCTCAGTGGAATTGCCTAGCACAGGTCCTTTACCTATGGGGTGGACCTTTCTGGATCTGCTTCTCTCAGTGTGGCCACTGACACGACCACGATTCTACATCTCAGGTTCATGTTGCATTTGTCGCTGTAGGTCGGATAAGCTCTGTAGTAGAACTGCATTAATTTCAGTTTGCTTTTCTTGTTCTTTCATCATCCTTTCATTATCGGCCTTGCAGCTTTGCAATTCAACCATGAGACTCCTCACAGTCTCAGCTAGGCTTGGAGGGGTTCCTATTGCTCTTCTTTTGTCAGACTCTTCATCTCTATTGTGGGAGACTTCTCCCACCTCTTGGTGAGTCACCATTCTCTGCGTTTGTAGATTCCCGCGGTTGATCATCCGCTTGAATGAAAAGAAAAACGTTGGCTGTTAGTCAAGAGTTAAATTCATTTTTATAAATTGTGCATAAATTCATAAATTCTTTCACTTGCATACACAGTTGGGTTCTCATTTTCCAAGTTTTTAATCCTGGACAAGATAGTTAAGTCAGGGGGTTACTCCTCATAGGAGTGCTTCGAACGGAGTTTATGCGCGAATCGTGCATGAGCCCAATCAGGCCGAGTGTTGTAACCATGCTCTGATACCAATTTTTCACATACCCACTACAACGTAATAAAGTTTTCGTTTTTCCTCAAGGGACAGAATCCTCGAAGTCCTACGGGGGTCTAGTGCATGCTAGTTCTCCCCTGTTCGTCGGCTAGGCTAAACTCTATCTCCTCTTGCTATTCGTCGCTTCGTGAGTTCAACGGTTGAACTCTCGTTCCTCCCTTATTCGATCCTTTGAGACTTGAAAGTCAACGAAGTTTGACCTTCCCTTCGCACTGCTTGCAACTCGCCCTTTCACAAGTTGTAGCGTCAAATATTGGCACCTTCCCTTCACGAACCCTCGATGAGCGATATTTAAATCTTCCCTCTCACGCTCTCGCTTCTCGCGACTTCGTAAGTCCAAGGGTTGAGCTCTCATGCCCTTCTCCCACGAATCCCCGAGATAGGAGAAGTCAATGGAGCGTTGACTCCCTTCTCTAGGTGATGTGTGTCCACCCGTCAATCACGCAGGCCCCACCTTGAGGTTTTTCCATGTGTTCTCTCGTGCTCGGCTCTCGGCACTTCCCTACTCGCAACTTGGAGCACCCAACCTTTGGGCTCTTACCTTGCGAACCTCGGAGTTTGCGAGATCCCTGGGTCTCTGCCACTTGTCCTCCTCGGCTGGACGGTCCTAATCCTCTCGTGGCTTCGCCACTCGCGACCTGGAGCATCCAACCTTTGGGCTCTTACCTTGCGAGCGTCCGAGTTAGAAAGATCTCTGGATCTCTGCCACTTGTCCTCCTCGGATGGATGGTCCTGATCCTCTCGTGGCTTTGCCACTCATGACTTGGAGCATCCAACCTTTGGGCTCTTATCTTGCGAGCCTCCGAGTTCGCGAGATCCTTGGATCTTTTCCACTTGTCCTCCTCAGATGGACGGCTCTGATATCGTCGGGATTTCGAGACTTGTGATGTCCCAACTCCTTCGACCTCAGGAACTCCGATTTCCCGATGCCGAATATCTCGATTCTCTGCGGATTTCTGACAGGTGTCCCAAATGGATGGACGGTCCAGATGAACTCTCAGGGTTCGTGACTTCGGTTGTCTTGGATGCCTCTTCCTCTGGACTCGTGAAACTCCGATATTCGACTCTCTTTAGATCTCCACCACGTGCCCAACCTGATGAATGGTCCAGACCTGATCTCGTTGTTTCGAGACTTATAGTGTCTCGATTCCCTCGACCTCAGGATCTCCGATATCCCGATGGCCAATATCCCGACTCACTCTGGATCTCTGACACCTGTCTGATCCGATGGTTGAAGGGTAATCGAACCAAGATATAACGGTCTAGATCTGTCCCATCATGTGCACTCTTCCACTACTTCATGGATGTGGAAAAATCAACGGTCCAAATGTTCTTATGGACCTTGGGGAACCTACGATCCCGATTTCCTCGGTATTCACGAAGATAGGTGGAGAAGAAACAAGAGGTATAATTCTCTTACTACTTCCGTCAATCTGATGGTCGTGAATGACCATGGGTCTTCTGACAGGATCTCATCCGTCGATTTGCTACCCATCCCTACACTGGTACCTTGGAATCTTAAGAGGGTCATTCCTCCTCGTACAGGGTTATGAAGACTTGCCCATTCCAATCCCTTTTCTGGGTTCTTTGTGAACCTTTCTGAGGAGGGAAAGTCTCTGTGACGAGATTTATTCTAGGGCATTCCTGGAAACAGACAAAGGGAAACAAACTCCTGAGGATTGGATGGAGGTCTGACTTGGTTAAATTCATGCACAATTGAATCCATTTATCCACATAATCCATGTGGGGCCTTTCTATTATAAGCATATATATATATGTATGTGTATCATTTCTTATCAAAACACTGCACAGACATTCTTACACAGAAATCATTCACAAATTCATAGTTCTATGAGCATATACATATATATATCATTCTATGAATTTCAAGATGCAATACGAAAAAAACACTTATCAGAATTAACTTCAGAAGTGGGTGCAACTACTGAGAGGGGTGCTCGTTTCCACCCAACCGTAGGCGTAGCGACTCCCAGCGGATTTACTACTAGCCACCCCCGAGCTGAGACCATGATGCTTTGAGACTGCGTCTCTCTATCTACCAGTGACCAGGAGAGAAGGTTGCAATCCTTCCTCTCTACTATCATTCACTCTGCATAATGCCAGATTTCCCCTCGCATCTGCCCCCACAATAGCTTCTACCCTACGCCTTATCCTCTCGCGAGGTTGCATGTGGCACGATTACCCTCGCACCGATTAGGCCTGACGGCTCTACGGATGGGCGGTTCACCATCCCTTCCCTCATCAAGCCACCCACCTACCAGCCTGCGAGACATTAAGTTTGGGGGCTAGTGAGCCGCTTTTGGTTCTTCGGGCCAGTGGAGTCCAAATATGATATTAATTCAGGGTGGAAGTTAACGCCACCTTATCAGGTGCCTTCCACCTCCATCGTGGTCTCTTTTCTGCACATCCCCTCTCAGCAGTCCTGCAATAAATTCAAAATGTTATTCACATTCATTGACCTCTTCCTGCAGGTCCATTTACATCACATATTCATACTTATGAGTCTGCCATAGTCCTTGGCCAGTCCAGTTATATTTACAAACTGGGGGAAACAGGGTGTTACACGATTGGTGGTGTTAGTTCAGGAGAATGATGAGATCTGTGAGAATGTCATTTACTATATTAGTCGAAACTTAGTCGACCCTGAACTCAAATATTCTCATGTTGAAAAGCTAGCTTTGGCTACCATTCACGCAGTCCAATAGTTACGACATTATATATTGCTTTGAAAAACTACTGTGGTTGTTGATGTCAATCCATTTCAATAGATCCTTACTAGGTGTATCATAGGGGGAAAGTATAATAAATGGATTGTCATTCTACGAGAGTTCGATCTCGATTTTGTTTCTGCGAAATCCAAAAAATCACTAGTTTTTGCGGAGTTAATATCTGACTTCCCTCGATTAGACGAGGATGTTATTCATGTTTATTCATTTACAGATGAACACATTTTCCTTGTCTTGTCGTCAAACCCCTAGTATGGAGACATTGTTCTCTATATTCAAACTTTGAAGTTCTCTCAGCATCTCTCACGAAATGACCGACGACGTATATGATACCAAGCTAAGAACTACCTTATCATCGATGACACTTTGTATCGTCGAGGAGTGGACAATATCCTACATCATTTTTTAACTCACAAAGAAGCCGAGTCTGTTTTAAATGACTTCCACAGTGGGGCTTGTGGTGGTCATCTATCCGGGCTTGCGATAGCCCATAAAATTTTGCGAGTCGACTATTTTTGGTTGTCTATCTTTAAATATTGCATTGAAGCGGTTAATAAGTGTCACCCCTACCAGGTGTTCACTCAGAAAATGCACTCACATCTAGCCCCTCTCCATCCAATCATTATTTTAGGTCTTGTCCCCAAGTGGGGGTTGGACTTTGTGGATTGCAACCCAACTTCGGTTGGGGGGCATCAATACATTATCATGGTCGTAGACTACTTTACAAAGTGGGTCGAGGCCATGCCTACAATTAAATCTGAATGGAAGACTGCAACCTTCTTCATATTCAATCAAATTATAGCCAGGTTCAAAATCGTGAGTGATATTGTCACTGATCATGGAAGTCACTTTCAAAATGAAATGATGGAAGAACTAGTGATCCAAGATATTTTCGTCAGGTGACTTATTAAAGAACTGCATTAAATGAGAATAAACCAAAGTACACCATAAAGAAGGAAAATATCAAAAGGAAAGAGACATAATCATGCAATATGAACACAAAGAACTTAATAACGGAGTTTTTCCCTGGTGGACTACGTCTTCAGGTCCTACTCTCAAATGGGTAGGTATTTTTATTAACTCCACAAAAGAATTTGAAAAAATACATAAGTATACCTCATTCTGGAGTTAAGCTATAGAAGCTTTGCTCATATCAGAAAAACTAACACCACCACTGTGTTCGTGGAGTCATTTTACCTAAAAATGTTTGTCTCCATGCCTTAATCTGATTCAGACACTTTTTGGCCCAAGAGGCACCCTTTCCTCAGTTTACATGCCACTGCTCCTGCAATAAATGATGAGAAATCTTGAAAAGTGTGCCCTAGTCCATACGTGCACTCTCAGACTCCTCTCTTGTGCTCTTTTGTTCCGAAATACTTAACGAGGCCCTCTTCATATACACAAAAATGGCGGTTATGTCATAACCGAGTTTGTTGGCGCATTGGTGGGCAGAGATAAATTTAGAGTTTGTTTTAGTGGAGGTCCTAGGATCGAAACTCATGGACTCCGCTTTATTTGGCGTGCCTTGCCAAATCTGGTGGGCGACCACTAAAATGGTGGATATGCTAGATGGAATGGCTATATATGGTGGAAGTTTCTACTAAAATGGTGGAGTGGTTATAATCCCCTAGGCTGGCGGAATACTGGGGTCATATGGGTTAAACATAGAACTAGGGGTTGGGAAGAAGGCCTAGCCCTTTCGTTTGGGGCCCATATCAAACCTTACACTTAAATAATATGCGCACCATATTATAAACAAGATACATATGGTGGTGTATTGGTAGCGCATAATGGTGGGGCCTTTGGGATAAAGGAGGTCACGAGTTTGACTATGGTGAATTCATAAAACTTTTACACACACCAACCATTGGAGGGTGCCATGTGGTAGCCCATGACTAGGCCACATGGAACCATATAATTTTCCTATGAAGCTGACACTTGTCATCATATAATTCACCCATGTGTCTTCCATCACCCTATATGATCTTGCCACGTCATCCCCATGCCAAATCAGTTGTACAGACATGCCACGTGTCACCCTTGTAGTGGTGCCATGTGTCACCTTGACTTTTTGACTTTTGAAAAAGTTTGACCTGAACTTTGAATTCTTATAACTTTGATGTGTAACTCCGTTTGATGAGCGATTTGCGTCGTTAGAAATATTGCGACGCGCTCTTCGCAATCATGCCATTTTAACCGAATTTTTGTAACTTTGAATATTTTCCCTTTTGTTGTCTGTTGAAGCCATTATGAGCATCTTGATTTGCTTCTATGCATTCTAAGTTGTTCTTAGCCTTCTCTAGATCCTTTTTGCATCACGCCTTCCCACTGAGAGCTTTTTGGACCACCAAAATATTTTATTAATCAATTGGTAAGTGAGGGAAGAGTACACTCACTTTGTCCTTCTCAATCCACTCTACCTTGCTTGGATGTGTTCCCTTTAATCCTACTCGAAGATAATCAATATCACCCCTGCGTGAAGTCCTCATCCTTCTATCCAGGATGATATCTTCCTATAACTCATCCAAGTACTGAGTTGAAAACTCATCAACCGAAGGTATTGAAACTTCCTCATCCTGATCCATGATCATGGGAGGCTAAAAAAGTTTCAAGTTCTCTTTGTTCACAACTGAGTAGATATGCATATAAGGTGGAAGATCTAAATGAAAATCATTAGTGCCCCTTTTCTCCAAAATAGTGAAGGGTCCATATAGGATGGGATTGAGTTTCTTTCCTTCACCCTTCAATCGTTCCTTGATAATATGAAGTCATACCCGTTCTCCAACCTGGAACTGATGATCAACCTTGTGCTTGTCATGTCGAGCTTTATACTTTGCTTGACTCTTCAATTGTTCCCTGACTTCTTGGTGTATCTACTGAATCCTCTGGATGAACTTGTGGTCTCTGTCCTCTGCTCGTTCTTCATTCACATCGGCATCTCTCCCATACATCAAGTCCAAAGGAACCTTTGGTAGGTACCCAAAACATGTCTCAAAATTTGAACTCTGAGTGGATGAATATAAAGCTTGGTTATAAGCATGTTGTACATAGGGTATCTATTCATCCCATAAATTAGGATGATTGTTGCAGTAGCCTCGAAGAAAAAGTACCACTATTATGTTTACCACCTCTCTCTATCCGTCAGTTTGTGTATGGAAAGAAGTGCTCCTCTTCAATTTTTTGTCCATCATTCTCCACAAGCTAGTCCAAAAATCCCCAAGGAATCGAGTATCTCGATCTGAGACAATGGACGTGGGTAACCCAAAGTGAACCCAAACATGCTGAAAAAATAGATTAGCAGTCTTCTCAACAGTGATCTTCTTTTTACATGGCATCATGATACACATCTTGTTGAACCTATCCACTACAACATACAAATAATCATGACCCCCTCTGGTCATTGGTAAACCCCCTAAAAAATCCATGGAAATGCTTTCCTATGGATGGGATGGAACATGAAGTGGTGAGTATAGCCCCAATTTTCTATTAGTGGGATTACAAGTAGAACACATCACACACCCCTTTACATACTTAGTTACAATTTCTTTCATTTGAGGCCAATAACAAAAACTCTGCAAAGGAGACATATTTTTTCCTACCCCAAAATGCCTCTATACAAGAGAAGTATGAGATTCTCGTATTACATGGACGCATTCACTTGTAGGCATACATAGCTTCCAAAGATGATAGAGTAATTGTCCCTATAGAAAATAGTTCTCTACCTGTGCACCATGGGTTAGCTTCTCATATAATTCTTTAAAATCTTCATTGATGTAATATTTCTCTACATAGCTATCATGAGATAAAGAAGTATTCTTCAAAATAATAGAAGCAACAATAGGAGGTCTAGAAATCATATCGGCTTCCTTGTTACTTGTGCCCTTCTTGTAACTGATTACCAAATGAAATTGTTGTATAAAACCCATCCATCTATAGTGTCGAGATTGTTGCAGTTTGGTCTGTTCTTGAAGATACTATAAGGGCTAGTGATCTGTATGTATGATGGTTTCCTTCCCCAACAAGTAGTGCTTCCATTTCTTTATTCTTTGAACTAATGCATACAACTCTTTATCATATGTAGGATAGTTAACAACAACTTGGTTAGAAGTCTTAGAGTGGTAACAGATAGGATTAGGATATTGCATCAATATTTCACCCATGGTGTATCTGCTAGCATATGTCTCGATCTCGAATGACTTTTGAAGATTCGACAGTGCTAATACTGGTGAAGTACTGATATTCTCCTTCAAAATGTTGAAATCTTTTTGTTTCTTTCCTTCCCACTGAAAAGTGTTCTTCACACTAGTTAAGCCATGCAAAGGAGTTGCTATAAAGGAGAAGTTGGGAATGAATCTCCTCCAATATTGGACTGCATCGAAGAAGCTCTGGATCTCGGTCACACTTTTTGGATCAAGACTTTTTACAATCACTTCAATCTTGGAAGGATCAATCTTCAATTTTCCTCCTCCCACGATATGACCTAATTATACAAGTGTAGTCTTTCCAAATTCACATTTAGACATTTTCACATACAAATTTTCCCTTTGCAAAGTATCTAATACCTTCTTTACATGCCTTACATGTTCATCCTAAGTCCCGCTAAAAAAAATAATGTTTTCTAAATATACAATCACAAAGTCATCCAAGAAAGGCTTGAATACATCATTCATCACACGCATGAAATTTTCCAGAGCATTGCAAATCCCAAATGAAAAAAATAACCACTCAAACACTTCTTTTTTGGTTTTAAAATCAGTCTTCCATGCATCCTATTCTGTGACCCTAATTTGATGATATCCACTGTGCAAATACAACTTAGTGAAATAAACATCATTCTTCAACTGATCAAGTAAAAAATCTATGCAAGGAGGAAGGTATCAATTTTTCACCGTGATTTTATTTAAGGCCTGGTAATCGACACACATTCTCCATGTGCCATCTTCCTTTGGCACCATCACGATTGAAGAACCACAACTGACATCCTATACATGCCCACATTAGGAAGCATATAATCGTTTTGAAGATGTATATCATGTTGGATTTCCCTCTTAGGATGTAATCCATCTGGTTCCTGAAAAATATCATCATACTTAGAAACAATATCTATTAATTCATGTTTATGAGATGGATCACACCCTTGGATTGTGTCGTATGTCCTGACATATTTCTTCTTGATGACCATGAGTACATATCTCTTATTAGTGGTTATGCGTCTTTTCATTTTCCCTGCACTAACAAGTGTTGTATTTACCCTCATACTATAAGATACAACAATATATTCTACTCCCCCTTTGGTAAGGTGGTATTTGTTCTTATGATGAAAGAATACTTATTTTCTATCATAAAGATAAGGAATCCCCAACACTATGCCACATATATCAAGTGTTACAACATCCAAATCCACTTCATCAATCAACTTTGAAGCAATAGAAAATCTGACCCTGCATTGTTTGGTGACATTAAGTTTTGCTTTATCATATACCCAACCAAGAGGGTAAGGCTTTGGATGTGGTTTCATTACATGACCCATATTCTTGACAAGTGCTTCAGATATTAAGTTTACTTGGGAACCCAGATAAAATAATGTATCTATCTTAGTATGTTTAGATACAACTTGTATATGAAATAACTCATTCCTATTTCGTTCATCAATATGAGATTCATCATTGGAACTTGAAATAACATGAAGATAATCTTTACCTTGTGCTATAGCCACTGTGATCTTTCCCTCATCTCCTAATTTGGAACCAAGATCTTCCTGCACTATAGCAACATTCTTTGTCTTCCCCTTTGCACCGAACTATTTCGGTTTCTTTTCTGGATGTAGTTTCCAAAAGTGTTCTTCATCATGACCACTCCTATTGCAATGAGTGCAAGATGGTTTTCCTCCTTCTTTGGTTATTGTAGTTGTCTTCTTGTCCTTCATTTTAAACTTATTGAAAGTATTTTGTGGGAAATTGGAAGGTTTCTTCATGGGATCTTCTTGAACATGTTTCCCCCCGTTCTCAAGGTGAGTGGCTTGCACAAAAAATTCATCAAGACTATTTGGGTTAAACAAGAGAAAAGTATGACAAATATAACTGTGAACTGCACCAATATAATTCATTAAAGTTTCATAAGAATCCAAAGGAATATTCAATGCAAGAGATTTCTTTCTAAATTCTTTTGTGAAACTTTGTACAGTCTGACCTTTACTCTATCTCAAAGTTTTTGATTCCATCATTTCTTTATGTAAATACCCTAATGAATAGAAATGTTTCCTTATCTATGTTATAAATTCCGACCATGAGGAAAGAAGATTACCAAACTTACTTTTGTCCTATAGATTTCTCTCCCACCATACGAGAGTGGTGCCTTCCAACCGAATAGAAGCCAGATGCACTTTAACTTACTCTTTGTCAATATGTTGAACACGACAATATACTTCAACCTGTCGGATCCAATTATCTAATGTCTCAGGATTAACATCTCCATTAAACATAGGTAAAGAAAACTTTACATCAAGATTTAATAATGGTTTCTTAAAAGAGGCTTTATGGTTAGAATGTTGAGAGTGATGAGAATGGTCAGAGGAAGAAGAACTAGAACTTGAAGGCGAAGACGGAGGCTCAGGAGGATCTCCTCCAGCCACTTGGTTTACCGAAGCATCATCATTAGGTGATTCTTCCTTTTTCCTCCCTTTCTTCTTCATCCTCTTCTTGTAATCTCCATACCTTCGTTTGACCATTTATGGCATGTGATTAAAGACCATGTGGAAGTTTTTCTCTTGTTCATCACGCTTGTCCTCTTCTACCATCTTCTTCCTTCAAGATGCACGACCAACTTTGGGAATGAAAGTATTAAGAGTTTCTTCGCCCTTCTTATGATTGGCCCTAGTAAGCATTCATACTCAACAATTCAAGTCAAAGATGAATGATCTGATACCAACATGATCCCATATCTTTTCGTCGGGTGACTTATTAAAGAACTGTATTAAATGAGCATAAACAAAATTACACCATAAATAAGGAAAATTTCAAAAGGACAGAGACATAATCATGCAATACGAACACAAATAACTTGATAACAGAGTTCTTTCTTGGTAGGCTACGTCTTTGAGTCCTGCTCTCAAATGGGTAGGTATTTTTATTAACTCCACAAAAGAATTGGGCAAAATACATAAGTATACCTCCTTCTGGAGTTACCCTATAGAATCTTTGCTCAGATCAGAAAACTAACACCACCACTGCGTTCGTGGCGTTCTTTTACCTAAAAATGATTGTCTCCATGCCTAGATCTGAGTTAGACACTTTTTGGCCCAAGAGGCACCCTTGCCTCAGTTTGCATGCCATTGCTCCTGCAATAAATGTTGATAAATCTCGAAAAGCATGCCCCAGTCCATACACAGTCCATACGAGCGCACTCAAACTCCTCTCTCATGCTCTTCTGTTCCGAAATACTGAACGAGGCCCTCTTCTTATACACAAAAATGGCGGTTATGTCATAACTAAGGTTGTTGGTGCATTGGTGGGCAGAGCTAAATTTAGAGTTTGTTTTAGCGGAGGTCCAGGGATCGAATCCTATGGACTCTTCTCTATTTAGCGTATTTTTTGGGGGATTTACAATAGTTTTGGTGTGCCCTCCCAAATCTGGCGAGCGACCACTAAAATGGTGGATATGGTGGCTCGAATGATTATATATGGTGGAAGTTTCTACTAAAATGGTGGAGTCTTTATAATCCCCTAGGATGGTGGAATACTAGAGTCATATGGGTTAAACATAGAACCAGGGGTTGGGCGGAAGGTGTATCCCCTTCCTTTGGCGCCCACATCAAACCTTACACTTAAATAATATGTGCACCATATGGTGGTGTATTGGTAGTGTGGAGTGGTGGGGACTTTGTGCTAACGAGGTCACGAGTTCGAATCTGGTGGATTCATAAAAAAATTACACACACCAACCATTGGAGGGGTGCCACATGGAAACCCATGACTGGGCCACGTGGCACCATATAATTTTCCCATGAAACTGACACTTGTCATCATATAATTTTCCCACGTGTCTTCCATCACCCTGTACGATCTTTCCACATCATCCCCATGCCAAATCAGTTGTACGGACGTGCCACATGTCACCTTGACTTTTTTACTTTTGACCAAGTTTGACCTGAACTTTGATTGCTTATAACTTTTGATCCATAACTCTGTTTGACGAGCCGTTTTCGCCATTATAAATATTGTGATGCGCTCTTCCCAATCATGCAATTTTAATTGAGTTTTGGGAACTTTGAATATTTTCCCTTTTGTTGTTTGTTGAAGCCATTCTGAGCATCCTGATTTGCTTCTATGTGTTCTGAGTTGTTCTTAGCCTTTTCTGGATCCTTTTGGGATCAAATGGAATCTAAAATGGGGTTTAAGGATGGTCATTATTATACTTACTACCCCCAGGAGAATGGACAAGTAGAGGTCATGAATAAGTCTCTCAAAACTATTTTGCAAAAAAATGTCAGCCAGAGCAAATCTAATTGGCATATCATGCTTTATCCAACACTTTCGGCACATCGAACCTCGGTCAAAACTTCCACTGGTTTTTATCCTTTCCAGTTAGTACATGGTGTGGAGTCGATCTTACCTATTGAATGCGATATCCCTTCTCTTATATTGGCAATTGAGATCCTACCTAACACTTCTGATCTTGAACAATGCCTCGTGCACCTAGAGAGTCTAGATGAGCAGCGTTGAGATGCCTCTATGACTATCGAAGAAAATAAAAGATGTGTCAAGGTCCATTGCAATAAGTATGTATTTCCTCAGTTGTACGCTGAGGGTGAATTGGTCCTTATATACAATCAAGACAAAGAACCACTGGGGGAAGGCAAGTTCAAACCCATGTGGCACGGTCCCTATATCATACGACATGTCTTAAAAAAATGAGCCTATGAATTAGAATATTATGAAGGGAACATGTTGAATGAGGCCAGGAATGGGCTCTATTTGAAAATATATTACTCTTGAGCCCCAATATTAGGCATAACTCTTTGTATACTACTGTAATTTAGTGTATATATCTTTTCCCTTTATTTTATCTCCAACTTGCTTATCGATTTTTCCCTTGGTTGGAAGATGTCAATAGAGTCTACGGTCTACTTAGGATTTGTAGAAGGGGCCAGTCGTCATACATAGAACTTCTCTTTCATCGCTTGGGTTGTTTACTCACCCGAGGGTCTACTGGTGTCTTAAGGTGGTGTATGCCTAGGGCTATCCACGAATAATGTGGCTGAATATAACGTTGTTATAGAACTTCTGTGTGATGCCATTTCACATGGTATTCTCTCTTTAGATGTTCACCTGGAATCCCAGATAGTAGTATGTTAGTTGAACAACAACTACCGTGTGCGTGATCCTACTCTACTCTGTCGTTTCCTACGGGTATGACTTTTGGAACGACAATTTTATTTTATTACTTATCATCACATGCCTAGGAGTTCTAATTATGTATCTGATGCATATGCAAATTTTGTTTTAGATTGGAATTTGTCACATAACTAAAGTAAATAAAACATTTTAATCAACGTATGGATTGTAACATAAGTAAAGCCGAAGAACCATGTTTTTATATATATTTAAAAAAGTATGACGTTTATAGAACAAAATTGGGGCTAACACTCTCAATATACATATACAACCGATCATACAATATTCATGACATATATGCCTATTGTGCCAGATGAGTGTCATGATAGAAAACTATGGTGTTTGCGAGACGCCGAAAGAGTCATACCCAAGCACGGGGCACACCCACCACCTGTCATTGCATAGCCTCTCATAGATGCTCCACCTGAACCATAGGAATCCTCTGCATCAAATGAGATAGGTTTCCTTGCATGTTTTGAAGGACTCTCTCCACATCCCCTCCCGCTGCCTCATCCCCTCGGTGCCTCCGAAAATGTCATGGAAGTCCATCCGACCATCGTGGACGTACGTATGCATCACATACATTTTTAATTAGTACTTAATATCATCCAAAAATATTTTTGAATCATACAAAAATAAAATAAAAATGAAATATTTAAAAAAAAACTTTGACATACCTCTATCTCCATAGGCAGACCCTAGTGGTAATGGCATGTAAGGATATCCTCTGATGTCAATCCCTACGTAAGGGTATTCAGCCAGAGCGATCACATGTCGTCTCCACCAAAAGAAGAAGGCATTGTTGTAGGGTGTTGGCACCCTACCTTTCCCTTGCCCCCTCATCACCATAGTCCACCGTGCCATGGCTAGATCATGAGGTCCACGTGGGATAATATCAACTCTAGGTCCCAAGCCTGGAACTCTCTTGAAGAAAAAACTACAAAGGATAGAAGTGAACCCGAAGTTTCTCTTACTACCCTGTTTGCATTCTGTCAATTGGCTCTTCATGTTGGCCAACAATGAGGTGCACCAGTCGTACACTGTGGGTCTCAAGAACTCCATTGAGTATAACATAAGTGGCCTCGATGCCTGGTGCAAAGAGGTCGATCCTGTGATCCATGTCAAAATGAGGACAACAATTGAGACTTATATTGTTTATCACTCGAATGGGGAGTTGTCTCTCGACCTTCTCGGTCCCTGAAATGAAATCAATGACTATGTATTCCTCGATTTTCATGCCACTCCTAGCTCCCTGGGCTTTGAGGTTGACCACCTCACCCCGAAGTGACAATACTGTCGAGAAATATATGTACTTGACTTCAATCCTTAATGGTTTCCCATCAAGGTTGAATCTCTCACTATCAGGATCCCAGTAATCCACAAGAAACTGTAGCAATCTCACTTGGGTCCTCATTCCTTTGAGAGCCAAAACAATGTATAGCCCACATATTTTTAAGGCCATTTGGGCCCCTGGATATCTCTCCACTACAACATCTACCTCATCATGTTCTCTTTTTGTCCACTCTAGCATCATCCTGCAAGAGACAAACCCTTTTTTGAGTTAGAAAGCTATAAAAATATATATATCATAGACATATACGCGAGATGTAGTGTACAAAGTCACATATAGGGCTGATTATATGTTGACTATTTAAAAAAAAAAATGCATATAAGCATGCGTATACGCGACCCAATGAACTAGAGCCCGTGTACACCTAATTTTTCAATTTGCGCCATAAATAACTTAAAAAATGGAACCTAATTACAAAATTTGATCCTTTGAAAAATAAAGAGGAGAGTAAGGTGAGTTACCTGGTCCAGATGGTCATCAATTCCATCGCTCGTAGCTCCCACAATCACCAATTGAAGTTCATAGGCAATTTGGTCCAAAATCCACTATTTGGGTAAAAAATACAAGTGGTATAGTAAATTTGTTTTTTTTTTACTATTTATGGCAAAGTTTTACCCACTTTACATAGTTTCGGAAAATATTTTGGCCTAATGGACTAATATGACAGTGGATGGAGTTGGTTTTTGTAGTTTTATACAGTGATTCCTGCAGTTTTTCAGTGACAAGTCACCCGTTCGTAACTTTGGATAGGTATTTTTGTTACCCAACATATAGGATAGGTATCCAATCTGTCATGCACATTTTCATCATCCTATGACTGTCACTCATATGCCTTACGTACAAACCCATTTTGTAGAGACACATAACCTTCTATCTAAAACTAGAAGTGTCATTATTAAATGGTAGAGACTTACCAAACATGGGTACCCTAGTTAGATCCCCTGCTTCATTCGATGTTCGTGCAGATATTTTTGTCTGTAGGACTGGGAGTCCCTTATAGATAATAAATGAATTTATGATGAACCTCATTTCTTAGTCATAAACATGTTGGCCTATACCTAGAGGACTCCCAAGAGAGTTTGATTTAAGCTCTTTTCCGACTCGTTTTCAAAAAGAGAAAATATTTTCGAGTGAACTTGCCTCTTTCTGACTCGTAAATTGGATTTGAAAGTACATATATTTGGTGCAAGTTTATCCCTTTTTCAAACGAAGTAGACTAATATTATGAAAAAGGACATTTATTTGCGTTAAGTTGTAATTGCATCTCATTCCCTTGCTTGCAGTATTGAGCCTATTTCCAATTCTGGATTTTGCATTATAAGTCGTTCACCTCAACAGTTTCAATCCTCAACCAAGAAGAGCCTTGTTTATTGTTATAAAAATAGGACCGCAGAGAAATAAAATAAAACAAATGCAGAAACAAAACACAGAAGATACACAATACAATAGAGACATATATTTACGTGGTTCACCCAGTGTGGGCTATGTCCACCAGAGAAATTGCTAGGTCCTTCCTTTATTATTATCCAGCAAATGAAGGGATACAACCTACAACAAAACCCGTTGTAAATTACTCTTCTTTCTCTCACAATATCCTCTCTCATAATAAAATACTCACCATCATGCATAGCTGCAATACATTTCCCTCATAAGAGAGGGTTGCCTTCTAGGGAAAAAAACCCTAACATAATTTCTACCGTTAGATCTGTGACCTTATAATGAACGGTCCAGATTTACAATGAAATTACAATGTACTTTTACAAGGCAATTTTTCCTTCGGGGGCTTCACTCCTGAACCCCCTAGCTGGGGGGATAGGCCCCCCAGACCCCACAGAGGGGGTACCCCCCCTCTACACTCCCTCACGTGGAAGAGTGTACATACTTCTGGGGTGTAAATTCTTCATGGGGTATAAACACAACTGAAAAACACAAGACCTATGAGTCAGGAAGATAACAAGCTCCACAACCAACAATCTCCCACTTGGAGACTGATCTCAACAACTCCATCGCTGCTATATATGCTGGAATCTTAAACTTCTTGGACCTGGAAAATTTCTCATCTTCATATTCATTCTTGAAGACCAACTAAAACTAAGCAGGAACTCACTTTCTCTATGGTTACTCCCTTTGTTAACATGTCTGCAGGATTCTAGCTAGTGTGTATCTTTTCCAACTTCAAATGTCCATCTTCCAAGGCGGATCATATGAAGTGGTACCTCAACTTTATATGATTGGTCTTCAAATGGAAGGCTGATTTCTTTGCAAGATGAATTGCACTCTCACTGTCACAGTACAACCTATTATTCTCCTACTTCTTTCCCAATTCCTCCATAAACCTTTGTAACCAAATCAACTCTTTAATAGCCTTTGTAGAAACAACATACTCTACCTTTGTTGTTGAAAGTGAAAAAACCTTTTGAATTTTTTAAATCTAACTTATTGTTGTTCCACCTATAGTAAAAACATTCCCTGTGGTGCTCCTCCTATTGTATTTATCACCTGCCATATTTGAATCAACATATCCCTGTAGAAAAGTGTCTGAACCTCCAAAACATAATGCATGAGTAGTAGTAACTCTCAAATACCTGAGAATCCACTTTACTGCCTCCCAATGTTCTTTACCTGGATTATTCATATACCTGTTTATAACTCCCACTGCATGTGCAATATCTAGTCTTGTGCAAACCATCTCTTACATCAAGCTGCCAACTACTGATGAATAAGGGACCTTGGACATGTCTTCTATCTCCTCCCATGTCTTGGGACACATTTCCTTAGTTAATTTGAAATGTTTGGACAAAGGTGTACTAACTGGTTTTGCATTCTTCATTCTAAACCTCTCCAACACCTTCTTTGTGTACTCACCCTAAGATAATGTCAATTTTCGATTTTTTCTATCTCTTGTTATTCTCATGCCAAGAAATTTCTTTTCACCACCCAAATCCTTCATCGCAAATGAATTGGATAATTTCTTATTGAGCATATTTATATCCTGCATATTAGACTCTGCAACAAGCATGTCATATACATACAATAGCAAGATAATATAGCTTCCATTTTCTAGCCTTTTAAAATAAACACAGTGATCAGAATGGCATCTACTATAACCTTGTTCTGTCATAAACCTGTCAAACTTCAAA
>JZKD02S1875960.1:257603-280959 GCA_000966675.3 Picea glauca | reverse complement strand
CATACAAGTGTTAAAATCTAAGATTGAACAAAGTTGTGGAAATAATCAACGTAACAATTGATGAAATAGGCATACCAAAATCAAAGGAAGAAAATGAATCAATGAAACAACCCTTAGAAGAAGAAGAAGAAGATGAAAAAGAAGTAGAAGAGGAAAATGAAGAGAATCTGACAGAAGAAGAATAGCAAATTTAGCAAGTGTCTCCAAATACACCTAGTAAACGAGTACAAAAGAATCATCATTTAGATCATATTATCGGAAACAACGATCCAGGAGTTGAGACTAGAAGAAGAATCTGTTCACTAGAACAGACACACCTAGCACTCTTATCAACAATTGAACCAAACTGTTTTGAAGAAGCCAACAAGGATGAATTTTGGAATAAGGCTATGGATAAAGAATTGGATCAAATAGAGAAAAATGACACTTGGGAAATGGTTCCAAGACCAAAGAATAAAAATGTGATGGCACAAAATGGGTTTTTGGGAATAAATTAAATGAATATGGACAAGTTACAAGGAACAAAGTTAGATTGGTATGTAAAGGATATGCACAGATTGAAGGAAACAACTTTGAAGAGACATTTTCCCCAGTTGCCAGAATGGAAGAAATCCATTTGATTGTAGCTTATGCATACTCCAAAAATGTTAAAGTATATCAGATGGACATAAAATCATCTTTTCTGAATGGGAAACTTAAAGAAGAAGTCTACATTGAACAACCAAAATGATTTCATTTGTCAAAGAACACAGATTATGTGTGTAAATTAAAGAGGCCCTTGTATGGTCTAAAACAGGCTCCTAGAGCATGGTACTCTAGACTGGATAAGTATATGCATTAGGAAGGGTTCAGAAAAGAAAGTGCAGACAACAACTTCTACATCAAGGTAAGTCAAGGTAATATTTTATTAGTTGAAGTTTATGCTGATGATATTAGTTTTGGTAGTGATGATGACAGGTTAAGCCAGAAATTTGCAAAAGATATGCATAATGAATTTGAAATGTTGTTACTTGGAGAACTATCCTTCTTTCTAGGACTTTAGATACATCAAAGCAACCAAGCAATTTTTATTTCTCAAACCAAGTATGTCAAAGAAATGCTAAAGAGATTCGGAATGGAAGATTGCAAACCCGTTATCCCTCCCATGCAAACCAGTTGCAAGTTGAGCAAAGATGATGATTCAAAGTCTACAGATCAAAGGGAATACAAATCAATGATTGGAAGCCTACTATATGTGACAGCATCTAGACCAGATATAATGCAGGCAGTTGTATAGGTGGCACTTATTTCAAGAAGCACCAAATGAATCAAATGTATTAGCAGTGAAGAGGATTTTCATATATCTCAAAGGAACATAAGAGTTTGGATTATGGTATCACTTATTGCCTACACAGATGCAGATTGGGCAGGTTGTATTGATGACTGACGAAGAACCAGTGGAGAAACATTCTAATTAGGTGATTGTTAGTATCATGGCTAAGAAAGAAACAATCATCAGTATCTTTATCTACATCCGAGGTAGAGTATGTTGCAACAACATCATGTTGTACACAGGTTCTTTGGATGAAACAAACTCTGACAGATATACAGGTTGAGTATGATGAGACCATTCCAATTTATTGTGATAATACAAGCACCATCAGTATCTCGAAGAACCTGGTGATGCACTCCAAGACGAATCACATTCCAATCAAGTATCACTTTCTACAGGACCAGGTTGCAGAAAATAACATCAGAGTTGAGTATGTGGGCACAAAAGAACAAGTGGCAGACATATTTACAAAACCACTTCCACAGAAAGCCTTTGAATATCTTTGCCAAAGACTTGGAGTTATTCCTACTCCAAAATGAATTCTTTTTTGATTGCTTATATTATATGTCTTAGATGTACACGAGGAAGCACCAAAAGATGACATTTCAGTCAAGGGGAGTAGCCCTGGATGGAAAGATACATTTTCCATTGATGACAAAGGGGGAGATATTTATTAGATGCAGAGGACAGAGGCATGGTTCTAGGGGGAGAAGATTTATTAGATGCAGAGGACAGAGGCATAGTTCCAAGGGGAACATGAGTGATATGATTTCAATATTGCATCAGAGTGTTTCCATCAATGCCAAAGGGGGAGATTGTTGATTAAGGTTGGTTGTCATTGATGTCAACCCTTAAAGAAATCTCGATAGCTCAAAGTTTTGGGTAATGGAGCCAAGTTTGTTTGATTTAAAGATGACTCATTATTATCTTTTCATGGTTGATAAGAAGTATAGATGGATGAACTCCAAAGTGGTCCCCTTATGGTGAAATCCCTCACGGGAAGACGCTTTATGGATTGAGTTATCCTAGAAGTATGGTTATAGAACCCATGATTAATTTAGGAATAATGAGATGAAGGAAAATTATTTTGTTAGTGAAACTATGCTAGATTCATAGTGCTTGTCATGCCATTTCCAGTAGTATGTGGAATGTCACATAACTCCTCATGGTTAGAGAGTTATGACCATATGAAATTGGAGAACCCTCATGAGTCTTATAGAATCCCCAGGAGTCAAAGTGTCCTGAAAAAAAATTTATTTTAAATGGAGAAGCCCTAAAATAAGGAAAGTGTAAGGCTACATGAAGATATAAATAAGAGGCAAAGATCACTCATTAAGGAAAAACTTGTACATATTGTATATCTATTTTTCTTGTGTAAATCTTCTTGTAAATACTTGTGGATACATATAAAGTGGCGAACATCTGAGGTAGCATGAAGGATTGATGAAGAATTTTGCGTATTTACAGAAAATCCTATTTTTCTTAGGCGTACACAGGTTGTCTATGTATAGTGTGTGTACACTACGCGGGTTGTCTGTGTATGGGGAGCGTACATATGTGGGCTAGCTTTGTACAGGGTGAGTACATGTTGGTAAATCCATGGAAACTTGAGAAGATGAATATGCAGAGGTTCTAGATTCTGAGATCAAGCTCCCAGGAAGGTCTAAAGTGATCAGATACATACGATCCATCCATTGGTTCAAAAGGTACGTCTTATTTCTATGAATAGTTGGATTTTGATGTATGCATGAGGAATGGAAATGGGGTTTTGAGGATTCTCCCTAGAGAGACTAGAAACTACATGGAATCTTCTACATAAGTCAGATCTACTAAAATACAGTGTTGGTATATTCATCATTGATACTTCCTGTTGAGACACATCTTGTCTTTCTTGGCCTATGGCTAAAGGTTTTTATGGTACATGGTTGAGATATTGTATTTGTTGATGTATTGAGAGGCTGAAATATCAGAAAGGGTTTGATGACTAAGATCATGTGAAGGAAAGTATACTTGTTCGTGATTTCACACACCCATATGGCACATGACTAGAGAGACATATTTGTATCGAGTAAATGTTATGTACGAGAATGCATGCATAGGGAACAATTACATTCTAGATACAGTGACAAGTTATATATATATGTGAAATAAGTTACAAAGGGTGAGAATTCTTCAAGTGAAAAGAACCCCTAGTTCCAGAAGGCATACGCATGCTGCATAATAGTTAGGGTGCATACATACATGGGCTACATAACATATAGGGCGCGTACATACGCAGGCTGTAGCATTACAGTTCACGTACCTATTGTATTTTTGTAGATACATGTTTAGTTCAGGTACAGATTGATTACATGGCAGTTGTATAGATTGGATACAGGTAAGTGGTATAGGTTGATACAATTATAAAACAGTGTATCTCACAGTGACAGGTTGACAGTAGTTCCATCATTCTACTTATACATCAGGGAAGTTGGATGGGGCAAGGACAGGTGATTGTAGTCATCTCCCAGTTGTATCCGGAGAACTTAGGGGGTTGTAGCCTCCTTCTAGTTGTAGCAAGATAATTGGGGAGTTGGATCTTCCCTCAGGTTGTAACCTGAGAAACTAGGGGGTTGGATCCTCCTTCCAGTTGTAGCTGGAAAACAAAGGAAGTTGGTGCTTCCGATGAATGTAATTCTTCAAGAGATATAAGAAAAATCATTTCGTGGTTTTCTCCTGATTTGGGTTTCCACATAAAACACTCATGTACTGTGTATGTGTGTGATTGTTCATTTCTTATTGCTCATTATTGGAAAATAATTCTATATTGATATAAAACTTGGACTATTTGGATAAAAAGGATTAAATTGCACTATTACTGATTCACCCCCCCCCTTCTCAGTAATCCAACAACTACCTCTGGTATCCTATACAATTGTTTACCCAATGTAATAATAACACTGCGGGGTCTAGACTCATATACAACATGTCTCTTCCACAAATATGGTTGGCCTAAAATAACATCACAAACTTCAAGGGGAGAAATATCATAGAATACCTCATCTTTGAAGGGCTTGATGTTATAGGGCATATGACATTGTTGGATGACACGAAGATATCATCCTTGGAAAAGCCAACTGATGTTGTAGGGATGCGGGTGTGGTGTTATCAGCAGGTCCAACCACTTGATGACCTCTATTGAAATCATGTTCTTATGATTTCTGCTATCGATAATGAAATGCAGCAAAGTCCCATTTACCCACATCTATGGGTGAAATAGGTGTTCCCCTTCCTCTGGTTCTTCTGGTTCACTTGGTTGGACTTTGGTGGTAGAGACAGTGGAACTGGGTTCAACATCAATGATCCAATTCCCACTTTTTGGATTTGATTCGGAGTCAGAATATGCCTTTGACTCGAAATATTTTGTCTTGACCACTAGTGACTGCTTGGAGCGACATTCTTCAGTGTTGTGCCAAAGGATTTTATGGTATTCGCACCATTTTCCCATGTCCTTCTTCAATTTCTCATTACCCTTCTTGGTTTGCAGCTTGGACTAGCTGTCCTGAGAGAAACCATATTTTCTCTATCCCTTTTTTTGTGGGTTGGGGCTTCCTTTTCCATGCTTTGACTGTGAGGATTTTGCAGATCCAAAATAATGCCTCTTCTTCTTAAATTTTTGTTCGATCTTGATAACATATCTATAATCTTCATCTAATGATGTTATGTATAGAAAATCCATTTATGTTTGAATGTATCTATGAAAAAAACTACAGTATTTGAACACTAGATGTTGTTTAAAGTCTTTGATACTCAATTTGATGCATAGGGTATGGAAAATATTAGTGAAATCCGGTACTATTTGGTCCCTTTCCTGACGTAGCATGGTCCATCTAGTGTACTGGTCATCGTAGCTTCCAACATGGTAGTACTATTCTTTAATGGAATCCTTGAAGGAATCCCATGTGGAGGTGACCACAAATATTGCAGATTCCTCTATGTTCCTTTCCTCAGAGTAAGTATCCCACCAATCCTTAACATGGGGGACAACCTTGAGGAGTGCAAAATTAATCTTTTCCCAATTGAAAAAATTGTGGACCGAAAAATACCCCTTGAGTATATTTATCCATTTATCTACAACATTTGCATCTATCAGTCCTTCAAATAATGGAATATCAAAATTTACTTGTACCTTGAAGGGGGTTGCATGGCCACTTGATGAAGATGTGTCTCCTATGGGAAGTCATCGAAGGATCTGTGCAAAGTTTTCCATCATTTCATTCATTTTTCATGCAAGGGATTCCTCGAGAAACATTTTAAAAGGATATCCTACTCCATCATATTTATTCTTGTCCCCCATTGGTTGTTGTCAATCTCAGCGTGAACGATATTTTAAAGGCTCCACTGGTTCGAGTCCCAACTTCTTGTACCAAGATCGTGTCAGGGACATGCACGAAGAAAAATAAATGAAGAGAAAACCACTCCGATACCACTGATCTGGATTTATGAGAGAAATGAAAGGAATAACATACTGAATACAATAACACAGAGATATGGAGAACAAAAAAATATATCTAGTGAACAATAACTTCTATTGAATAAATAAAATAGGCTAAAACTGTAAAATTGAAGAACTAGAAACAACTTGCTTGAATGGTGGTAGTTATCTTTGAGAAGATATGTGGCTACTACGTGCATCCGTCTGAGCAAAATGATTACAATGAGGCACTAGAGGCCTTTTTAACATTACTCATGAATTTCAAAACCCTAGACATCCAAAAAACTAACACTAGGAGATGAAACGCCAAAATTTATGTGGGCCCCGATTGGTAAGTTGATACCACAACTTCCCAAAGTCATAACTTTTTAATACGACCTCCATTTTAGGCATGTTATAGCCCATTGGAAAGGTCTTTTTGAGAAGTACACATTACGTCATAAAAATCTAACTCGGTGTAAAGTTTGATTGCAGAAATCCAAAAAACATTGTTTAGGGCCCCAAAATAGCCTTGGAAGTACATAAATATGTACTAACATGAAAATTTCCAAAATAAGCCAGTGGGATTAGGTGAGCGGCCACCAATATCTACATGGAAGCTGTGTAGGGCTTCAGACAACCCCGAAAGTGTAGAACCCACAATTACAAAGAATTATAGGATAACGTGTTGAACTAATAATTGTCAAGAGGAGCCAGTTGGAATAGGTGGGTGGCCACCAATATCGACTTGCATTAGGATGTGACCAATGAAAAATAATATGTGTACCTCCTTGAGAACTATGGAACTTATTAAGGAGATGTGAAATTGAGTAAACATATACAAAATCACCCCTAATAGTTTATGGCCAAAGTGGGATGAATGCATAAGAGAGGGATCCATTTTTAGGAATACAATAAGTGAGCTATGTTAGTACATATAATTGTAGGGGTCAAAAAGAGTCACTTTGGTTTGGTTTTTTGATTCATAAGGTTTATAGGTCATAGGTTTTGAGTCTTTAGGCTGTGGTCATAAACATAGGTTTTGTTTTAAATAAGTGGAGTTATGTCTAGCTTTGGTCTAGAGTCTTTGGGTTATGTAATTTTTCATCATGACAAGGTAAATAAACCCATATGAGTCACACCTTTGATTTTTAGATCATTACTTTGACATGTCACACCTCCAAGTTGTACACAAGGTTCCTCTTGTCACCATCCATCCATTTAAGTTTCAAGTCAAAGTCAGGTGTATGTGCCACCAAATCACTAGGAGAGTTCACAACATACTCTAAGTACCTCATGCATTCATTTCTCATCATTGCAATAAAAGAATTGTATCAAAGAGGATTTCATTGTTTTCAGAGCCTACATTTAACCACTTTTAATGGATTATGTCAAATATCTATTAACAGTCTCCTTGAGGTGTGCAATTTGAGTTTTAACTGGCACTGCAAAGCCTTTGTTTCCATAATTGGTTGAACACTCATTTTATACATAATTTTGAAGTGTAATATTAAGCATTGAATGATACCCTTATCAAACCTGAGGTGTGGTCAATCATTTGCATAACCTAGCCTAAAATTGCATACTTAATTAGTACTACAAACTGATATCTATGTTGTTGAAGCCCTGTTATTATAAAGAAGATTCAATTGTCTTCATTTAATTACAAATCTCAATGGTTGTTCCTTTATTCCTCATTTTTTAAATGTGCTCTATCTCATACCATTTATGTGTATAAATATTTTGACAAGGTGGACTCTAGGAAAAAATTTTTGTCATAACAAATTACCGAAAGCAGCCAAGCAGTGAGTATACATGTTGACCAAGGTGGATATCAGAAGAAGCTCTAGAACCAAAAGATGAAGACATTGAGCCTTCATAACCAACATCAATTTTGGTCAAAGTTTCTATTTCAATGCATTTTACAACATTTTCGGTGATGGCTATGAGTTTTGAACCATGATTAGAAGTTTTGGTGTTTTCCTCTAGTCATATATCAATATAATGAAGTTTTTTCACCATTTATGGGCTCATGGCATAAGTTTTGAGGTGTTGAAGCTTTGCAAAAGTGAAACAGACTGCTACAGAAAAGTTCGCAATGTCGACGCTACGAACTAGTAATTTATGACAATTTGTAAGTATTAGCACACAACAAAGGATCATTTTTATCATAACTTTTGAATTCCAATGTCGGTTCTTATGAAACTTACTGAAAAAAATTCATCATGACCCACTTTGTATTGTTGGAGAAAAGATAAAAACATCACCTACAAGAAAGTTCGCAGCACATGTTGTCAAAGGCGCTACGAACTCTAACAGTATGACAAATTCGAGCTATGGGAAGGCTTCCAGATATGAGGGAAGGTTCTAATGATATACTAGGAGTTAGTTGGACACAAGGGACATGTGTTCCACCTCCAGATCAAACAACATGACCTATTTCAAAAGGAATTTATCTCAATAGACGAGATACCAAAAAATAGGAATTTGTTAGGTTTTTGTTGGAATATTTTATAACAAGACTCCTAAATGGAGGAGGATCCTATGTAGCTCCTTAGTTTCGACCTCCTTAGGGTAGATAGAGATCATTCACTATATATTAAGTGGATTTTGATAAGGAAAGGGTTGGAGTGATAGGAAAAAGACTATTACTATTTTGTAAATTCTCAAACTCTGTATATCTAGATGGAGGATTCTTGTGTAGTCAAATATCAACTTGTACTCCTCTCTTTGTCCATTGTCTTTGTCTTCTTGGTCTAATGGAATACTGATTGATAAAGGATTTATCATCATCTTTGTTATCAGAGTTATGCAGAGGATAATTTACTGTGTATTTTGTGAAGCATCTCTTCTTGGATAAAATATTTATTTCTTGATTAGAAGGATCCTAATTAATGAAATTTCAGACATATGAATGTGTCAATCAAGCATGATGTGAAATTGGTTGTTCATCTTGATGTTTTTCTACATTTTCTTCTATTCATCCTTCAAATATGTGTTGTTTGGAGATTATGATAGCCCTTTTTGCTGGAATATAGTCTTTGGAATTTCGTGCATTAGATCAGGCTTTTAACCTTATCAGTTTGATCCATTTTTTAATATAATCACTCATCCAAATATAAACATTATGATGGGTACTAGGATTACACCTACAACAGTCTAGGTGTAACTTCTAGTGCTAATATTTTTGGCACCGTTGCCAAGGATGAAGTTAAAGATATTCCTTGGGTTGTATGACACACATTACTTCTAGTTCTTGATGGTGAGCAAGGATTGGTGACAAAAAAGACTGCATTTTTTTCACTAGGGTGACTCCACACATTTGAAAAACTTGTTGGTGATTCAAATCAAGTTACAAAACTCCACTGAGGAATGAGATGAAACAAAAAATGGAAGGAAGACACAGGAAGTCCAGGTATCAAGATATTAGTTTCCTTCAAGAGATCATATTTTTTTTATTAGCTATTTCTTGTCCTTTCCTTCATATATCAGGAGAATTATCCTTTTCCTTTTTTTACTCTAATGACCATAATCCTACTACTATACATCCCTCTTTGAAAGAAGAATATCTACATTCTTCTTACATAGTTGATGTTGGCCCTAGTCCTTCATCTAAAACATATGAGAACAATGTTTGTATTCAAATCCTTCCTGAACATGATCAACCCTATAACCATGTGAATGATACAACTAATTCACCACCTTCTCTGATCATAGTACCATATTCTACCACCACTATTGGAATTTTCAATCAATCCATTGAACCTCACTTTCATCCTACTGATGTTCAGTCTAGAAAAAGAGAAAAAATATTTAAACCCTTAAATTTTCCATCTACTCTTCATCATTACCCTCCCAATTTTTTAGAATATCTGCCTCTTTTTGTTGGACAAGATCATATTATAGCTGAGAATCATTTGGGAGATTTTCAGAATGTCATTGAAAATTTGGAAATCATGCATGAGGATGTTGTTATGAGGTTATTTTCCAAATATTTGGTTGGAGATGTTGCTTTGTGGTTTAAAAATTTAGAGGTTGGTTCCATTGGTTCGTGGGATGAGTTATTTGGTGCATTTTCAAGGTATTGGGGAGAGAAAAAATCTCTTGACCAATACTTAGTTGAGTTTTATGATTTGAAAAGAGGGGAGGATGAAGCTCTTGATATTTTCAAAAGGAGATTTTATGTTTTTTATTGTAGCATGCCTTTAGATATCCAACCTCCTGAAGTTGTTGCTAGACTGTGTTATGTAACAACTCTTCATCCATATTTTTCTCTTCTTCTCCTAGAAGGGAGGTATGTTACCTTACATAAAATGTTCATTGATTCTTAAGAGGTTGAGGACAATATCAAAGCTTGTGGAAATTTTTTAGAGAAAGTTAAGGATGAGGAGTGGAACGCAGACATAGATGACATTGAACATGAACAATAAATATGCCATGAGGAGGAGTTGGCAGAGAAACCAGTTGAGGAGCAATATGTTGTCTCTAATTTTGTTAATTATGATATTCATGAAGCATTTTGTTTACCTGTATATGATGAGTACAATAACTATGATGAGGCTGATTTCCAAAAAATATCAGAAATATCCTTTCATTTAGAAAAAGGATTCTTTTCAATGGTCTTATGAAGAAAATTAACCCATTTATGACAGTTATGACCTCTAACATAGGGAAAATTGTGACTTAGTTGGAGGTAAGTCATTTCCCTTATGATTTTCTTCATTTAATATTTTAAAAGAAAAAATTGAAGTTACTAATCGATGCAGGAGCATCGCTCCACCTCATAAAGTTCCAACAAGCTAGTACATCAACGCATAAGTAGGAACGAGTTTTGAGGAAAGACAAGCGCCAACCATCTCATTTTGACCCCAATTTTTTTTTTTAATGTAATTGGATGGAATTAAATGTTGTAAGGCTCAAAGAAGATGAGCCATGTGCCTTTGTACATGTTGCATGTGAAGTCACCTTTAATGGCTAATAGGTAGATATGATTAGTTCTGGTTCGAACTAGTTGTCCATTGATTATAATTGAATGCAATTCAATGCGAGTAGGTAGCTGAAGGGAAGGATCGAGGAGCCCCTCTTTTGTAAAAATATCTTGTATCAAAATTCATTAGTAAGAGGGAGTTAGTAGTTGAGAGAGTTGTAGAGAGATAAAGAGAGGAGAGGAGAATATCTGAGACTCTGTTGCAATCCAACCTTTGTAAATATTTGTACAGAAGCATTCAAAATTTATACAAAAGAACTTTTCCTTTCGTATGAAGTTTCTAAGTTTTTATCTGTAGTGAATGTTTATTCTCTGAATGTTTTTTGTTTTTATTTATGTATGTTGTTAGATGCATGTATGTTCCCTTTGCAGGAATTAGATAGAATCTCCTATCTGTAGATTCTGAGTAGTTCTGGGATCTTTGCCTTGTGAAAGGAGTGCTCCAGTGCAAGGAGTGCACTTGAAATCTCTTTCAATTTCAAAGAAGAGCTTGCCAGGTGGGCACACCAGAGAAATTAATTTACCTCAGAAGAAGGGAAAAGTGTGCAAGGAGTGCACATTAGATTTACTGAATACTCTGACGGGTCATCAAGGATTACATTGAGCAGGTGAAAAGAATGCATGAGAAATAATTTTTGAGTTATGTGAAAAATCTTCCAAAAGGGCACACCATAAGGAAAATCTCAGGAGGAGCAGTGCAATTCTACACAGAGAGCGCAATGAGTTCACGAGTGAACTTTTAGAGTTTAGGTTTCAGGAGATGAAGTGGTGCAAGGAATGCACAATGCCAACACACTGTTGAAGTGTTGGTAAAGGCTATAAAGGAAAGAGCGTCAGAGTTCCAGGAGGGAAGAATAATTCGTTAAAGAAGAAAAGGGATGAGACCCTTAGAAGTTTGAGAAATTATAAGCTCAGGAGAGACGTCGTGAAGTTCTGTCAATCAGGTGCAAGGAGTGTAGAGGGGGCACACTTTGCTAAGTGTTGGTCAAGCTAAAGAGATAACGCAAGTATGAAGAAGGCCCTACAAGAAGTGCAGAAGGTAAGAACATTCCAACTTCCAGACTGTCAAAAATCTTAAGGAGCCTCAGGTGGACTTGTTTCAAGTTTGAATCTTAGGAGGTGCAACAAAAGCCAAGGCCAAGCAGATAGCCTTGCAGGAGAAAAGCTCAAAATCCAAACCTTTGAATTTGTCGATAATCCTTCATCTGAAGGGAAAGCGCAACAGAAGAGTGGAGAAGCTACAACAACCACTGGATGGGTTGTTAGAACAGATCTGGACCGTCAAGATCCAGTCCATATAGGAGGAAGAGCATGCACAAAGGAGAATATATCCACATCGTTGGATCTAGGTGCAAGGATCGAAAGTCGTCTGATCCAAGTAAGTAGCTCGGGGTTTAACCCTCTAGGCCCTTTGAACTTCACAATTTTAGAGGTTTTCAAGTTTGTGTTTTGGAGGATACAAGTTCCCTAAAGTCCCAGGGAGCCGAAATCAATCGGGATCGCCAATTAGCAAGGACAAGTGTCCACAGATCGAGTGTATCTGGAAGATTGGCAGTTTAGGAGAACAAGTGTACAGGGTGTACAGAGTCAGGAAGACCCGAAGCTACGAAGTCCTGGAGCACATCACAACCATTGAAGTATAAAGATAGGTGTCAGCGGATCCTGGGATTTAGAGGTTTAATACTCCAAAGGGTTTTCCAAAGTAGAGATTTTTTGCGAAAAGTTCTGAAGTTCGAAGTCAAATATGAACTGTTGATTAGAAGGGACACGCATCAAAAGATCAGAGGAGATTCGAAGGTATAACACTCTTGAATAAAATAGGCACAAAGTTGTGAGAACTCCTCGAGTTATGAACAATGAAACTCATCTCCATTGTTGATCTTAGTGGACATGTGTCACTGGATCTAGTGCTCCGGAGGAAAGTTGGATAGAAGTAGTCAGGACCCCCGAAGTCCCGAATCCCCAGAGCTCATCAAGGCCATCCATCATAGAGGACACATGTCATTAGATATGGAATATCGACGATAGAGAACTCTAGGAGATTGTTGTGTGTGGCGCTTCTAAATTCGTTGAATCCTGGAGCCCTGAAGTATTGTGGGTCGTTGATCAGAGGAAGGACACATGAAAACAGATCCAGAGGTTCGACACTTCAGAAAAAATAGAGCATAGTGTTGTGGGGACTCGTGAAGTCCCGAAGGCCGGAGTCAATCCTAACCGTCCATTGGAGAAGGACCCGTGGAAACATATCACATGTGTGGGACATAACACTTCGGTAGATTTGATTCATTGTGTAGACAAGAACAAAATTATCTAAGTCATGGAAAACATCCTGGTCGTTGATTAGGAAGGTGACATGTGGAGGATGGAGAATTATTTTCGAAGTTTCGGTTTCAGAAAATATTGAGGGATGTGTGTATTGGTTGTAGTCGAAAATTGCTGAAGCCTGAAGAGAAAGAATCTAAGCCATCCATCTTGTGGAGCTTGAGGATCATCGATTTAACACTTGGGTGAATAAACTGATTTGGTGATTTGGGAAATTTGTGGAAAAGTGTTGTGGAGAAAATCGTTGAGGCTAAAGCCTGGAGCACGAAAGAGGCGTAAATCCATCAATTTGGTGGTGGAATAGGAGTTGTGAGATTTTCCTTTTTCGGTGATCGACACTTTGCAAGTGTTGTGTATCTTGGGCGCGGTAAAAAAAATCGTTGAAGCCAGGAACATAGGGGAAAGTTAGAGATGTCAATATCGGTGTTTATTGAGGATCGTTGATCTTGCTAGCCTTTGTTTTGAGAGTTCAAAAAATTTATGCAATCGAAGGAGTTTAAGGGAAAGAAGGGAAGATATCATCGAATTCCGAAGTTCCGAAATAACGCACATATCTTGGCGCCTGCTCACAACCCATGGTCATGTGAAATTTCCACCAGAGTGAAAAGGGGTAGGGGCCCGAAATTATTTTCAAAGGAAGAGGGGCCTAGTAAGAGCTCGCGAGTTCATTCTTGGACCTGCATTAGAAAAATTAAGGACCTATGTTTGATAATGGAGGCTCAACAGGGACCGAAGAGACGATTCATCTCCTGATTTTAACTATCCTTAGATCGGGAGGTCGCGTGGACCCTGGGAAAGGGTGGGGTCTGGATCAAGTGGTGTCAGAGCCTGTTTTTGTTTATAGATAGCAGGAAAGGGAGAAGAATAAAGAGTGGTGATGCTCTGTGAAGATATTTTGCAAGTGTGCAACAGTCAGTAGACAACCAGGAGGGATGCAGGAGAATGTCAGTGATGCTCTCAGTTGCAGAGCAGGAGAAGTAAAAAACCAGGTGGGATGAAGAGAAGAACCAATTGCGTTCTTAAGGAAGAAAATGAAATGGCTATTGAAGTCTAGAAGCGAGCTCAAGGAAAATATTGCCAACAGTTGAGAAAAGAACAAAGGGATAAAGAGCTCGAGGTGATTATAATAGATCTTGACAGTCTGATGTTGAAGATGCAGCAGGAAGCAAGAGGAAGTTGGAGGTATGAATGGCCCTTAAAGTGAAAGGTAAGGTGGCTTGTCCAACTGTTTGTTTCCAAGAGTTAGTGCCAGGTATTAAGGAGGTGGTTGAGGCATGTTGAAAGCCTCAGTTCCATAGAGGAGGAAATGGTTTGCGTTTTTGAGCTAGAGGTTGGAAGGAACCTCAGTGATGAGGAGGAGAGATCAACTGGAGATCTCATAGACTGTCAGGTGGGTAGAGGTGGTAATACATATTTCCAGGAGGGAAATGAGATGATATCAGTTGAAGATCTCATAGATTTCCAAGAGGGAAGAGATGAAGGTTCAAATTTCCAGGAGGAAAATTAATAAATATCAAGAAGAGATCTCGTAGAATGCTAGGAGGGAAGTAGTGAACTTTCATATTTCCAGGTGGGAAAGGGGGATAGTGTGAGACTGTATGAAAATATAATGAACTCATAGAAGAGGAGTTCATATGTCCAGGAGATGGAAGAATAAGAAGAGCATTCAACATAATTTCTCAAATTTGTTTGCAAGGGAGATGAACAAGAGATGACTGGAAAAATTTGAACCTATAGCAGAGAAGAGAGAAACATATAGCATGGATTTTTCTGATATGTATGAGGAATTGGAGACCCTAACAGAAAGAGAGTTGTCAAAGGAGATCACTGAGGAGAAGCTCAGTGACACTCTTGTAGAAGTGGAATCTGTAGTGGAGCGGCAAGCTAATGCCACATGAGATGGAATCAACATGGGAGATCAGGATGATCTACCCATTGATATGTGTGAATAATTGGAAGCCCTCGAGGAAAGGGTAATGGTGCACACTCAGTGCATCCAACAGATTAAGTTGGAATTAGATGATGAAGAGGAGAT
This sequence comes from Picea glauca, assembly GCA_000966675.3. Taxonomy (NCBI): domain Eukaryota; kingdom Viridiplantae; phylum Streptophyta; class Pinopsida; order Pinales; family Pinaceae; genus Picea; species Picea glauca. The sequence goes on along the minus strand of JZKD02S1875960.1, from coordinate 265,850 downwards.
GCAACTGCAAAGAAAACCAAAAAAGAAGAGCAAGCCAATGGACCAGGTAGATGAGGATATTAAAGAGATTAGAAGGTTGATTATGAAATCAACACAAGAGAAATCCAACATCAGAAGGAGGTGGAACAGAGGAGGACCTGCAGAAGCAACAACAATAAATAAGAGGAGCAAATGGACAACTCCAAATTTAGATATGGGACCATGGAGGATCTCAACCTTAGCAGCATGGGAGCCATGAACATGAGCTCATGATTTTGTCAATGCGAGAGTATGATGCAGGAGCATCACTCCACCTCATCAAGCTATAGCAAGCCAGTGCATTAGTGCATAAGTAGCAATGAATTCCGAGGAAAGAGAGGCGCCAACCCTCTCATTTTGAACCCAATTTAAATTATTTAATGTAATTGAATGGAATTAAATGTTGTAAGGCTCAAAGAAGTCGAGCCATGTGACTTTGTACATGCTGCATGTAAAGTCACCTTTAATGGATGACAAGTAGATAGGATTATTTCTGGTTCAAACTAGTTGTCCATTGATTGTAATTGAATGCAATTCAATGTAAGTAGGTAGTTGGAGAGAAGGCTCGAAGACCCCCTCTTTTGTAAAAATCTCTTGTTTCAAAATTCATTAGTAAGAGGGAGTTATTAGTTGAGAGAGTTGAAGAGAGCTCAAGAGAGGAGAGGAAAAGAGTTGAGACTCTTTTGCAGTCCGTCCTTCGTAAATCTTTGTACAGAAGCATTCAAAATAAATACAAAAGTAGTTTTTCCTGCATATGAGGTTTCTGTGTTTTTATCTGTAGTGAATGTTTATTCTCTAAATGTTTTCTATGTTTATTTATGTATGTTGTTAGATGGATGCATGTTCCTTTTGCAGGAATTAGATAGAATTCCCTATCTGTATATTCTGAGTAGTTATGGGCTCTTAGGCTTGTGCAAGGAGTGCACATCAGAGTTAGATAAAACTCTGTGAAGCCAGTTCAAGGAGTTCACTTGAACTCTCTTTTGAGTTCATAGAAGAGAGTGTCAGGTGGGAACACCAGAGAAATTCATTTACCTCAAAAGAAGAGAAAAATGTGCAAGGAGTGCAAATCAAAGTTGTTGAACACATTGAAGAAGACATACCAAAGTTACTAAATACTCTGAGGGCTCAACAAGGAGTGCATTGAGCATGCACAAGGAATGTACGAGAAGTTTGTTTTGAGTTCTGTGAAAAGGTTGCCAGAAGGGCACACCAGAAGGAAAAGCTCAGGAGGAGAAGTGCAATTCTACACAGAGAGTGCAGTGAGAGAACGCGTGAAATTTTAGAGTTCAAGTTTCATAAGGTGAAGCCATGCAAGGAATTCACAATGCCAACACAATGTCAAAGTGTTGGTAAAGGCTTTGAAGGAAAGAGAATCAGAGTGCCAAGAGGGAAAAAGACTTCGTTAAAGAAGAAAATGTTTGAGACCCTTAGAAGTTTGAGAAATTATAACCTCAGGAGGGACAACATGAAGTTTTGTCAATCAGTTGCAAGGAGTGCACAAGGGCCACACTTTGCTAAGTGTTGGTCAAGATGAAGAGATAGTGCAAGTATGCACAAGGCCCTGGAAGGAGTGAAAAAGGAGAGAAAAATACAAGTTACACACTATTGAAAAGATTAGGGAGCCTTAGGTGAACTTGTTTCAAGTTCGAAGCTCAGGAGGTGTAGTGCAAGCTAAGGCCAAGCATAAAAAATTGTGGGAGAAAATCTCAAAGGCCAAACCTTTGAATTTGTTGAGAATCCTTCATCAGAAGGGAAAACGCAACAAAAGAGTGGAGAAAATGCAAAAACCATCGGATGGGATGTTAGAAAATATATGGAGCATCAAGATCCAGTACATATAGGATGAAGAGCACGCACTAAGGAGAATAGATCCTCACCATTGGATCTAGGTACGAGGATCAACAGTCATACGATCCAAGTAAGTAGCTCGGGGTTTAACCCTACATACCCATTGAAATTCACAAGTTCGAAGGTTATCAAGTTTGTGTTTTGGAAGATACAAGTTCCCCGAAGTCCCGGGGAGCCGAAATCAATAGGGGTCATCCATCAGCAAGGAAACATATCCATGGATTGAGTGTATTCGGAATATTGGTAGTTCAGGAGAACAAGTGCATAGGGTGTATAGAGTCGGGAAGACCTGAAGCTTTGAAGTCCCAGAGCACATCCAAACCATTGAAGTAGAAATATAGGTGTCAGTTGATCCTGAGATACTAAGGTTTAATACTCCTAAGGGTTTTCCAAAGTGGAGCATTTGGGTGAGAAGTTTTGAAGTCCGAAATGAAATCTATACCATTGATTAGAAGGGACATGCATTGACAGATCACAAGAGTTCTGGAGGTATAAGACTCACTAAGAAACCGAGCACAGAGTTGTGAGAACTCCTGGAGTTATGAACAATGGAACTCATCTCTACCGTTGACCTCAGTGGACAGGTGTCACTGGATCCAGTGCTCCGGAGGAAAGTTGGATAGAAGTAGTTGGGACCCCCGAAGTCCTGAAGCCCTGGAGATCATCAAAGACATCCATCGTAGAGGACACATGTCATCAGATATAGAAGTCCGAAGATAGATAACTCTGGGAGATTTTTGTGTGTGGCACTTCAAAATTCACCGAATCTCGAAGCCTTGAAGTATTGTGGGTCGTTGATCAAAGGAAGGACACGGGACAATAGATCCAGAGGTCGAGAGGTCCAACACTCTAGAGAAAATAGAGAACAATGTTGTGGAGACTCGTGAAGGTCGGAGTCAATCCCAGTCATCCATTGGATAAGGACACGTGGCAATAGATCACAAGTTGGGGACGTGGCACTTCGACATATCTGAGTTGTCATGAATAAAAGAACAAAAGTCTCGAAGTCTTGGAAAACATATTGGCCATCGATTAGGAAGGGGACATGTGGAGGATAGAGAAGTATTTTCGACATCAGGAGATACGAAGGGTTGTGTGTGTTGGTTGTAGTAAAAAATCGTTGCATCCCTAAGAAAATGAATCTGAGCCGCCCATCCTGCAGAGCTTCAGGATCGTCGATTTAACACTTGGGGGAATACGTCGATTCGATGATTCGAGAAATTTGTGGAAAACTGTTGTGGAAAAAATCGTCGAAGCCAAAGCCTAAAGCACAGAAGAGGCATAAAGTCATCGATGTGGTGGTGGAATAGGAGCCGTCGGATCTATATTTTTCAATGATAGACACTTTGCAAGTGTTTTGTATGTTGGGCATGGTAAAAAAAATCGTTGAAGCCCGGAACAACAGGGAAATTTAGATCCATCGATCTCGGTGCTTGTTGAGGATCGTTCATCTTGCTACCCTTTGTTTCGGCAGTTCACAAAATTTGTGCAATCGAATAATTTGAAGGGAAAGAAGGGAAGAGATGGTCGAAGCCCAAAGCACTGAAATAGAACATAGTTCTTAACGCTTGGTCACAGCCTAGGGTCATGTGAAATTTTCGCCAGAGTGAAAAGGGATAGGGGCACAAAATTGTTTTCAAAGGAAGAGAGGCCTAGGAAGATCCCACATGTTCATTCTTAGACCTGCACTCAAAAAATTAAGGACCTGTGTATGATAATGGAGGCTCAACAGGGCCCGAAGAGCTGATTCAACTCCCAATTTTAATGATCCTTAGACCGGGAGGTCGCGAGGACCCTAGGAGAGGGTGGGGTCTACATCACTTATAGAGCAGAAAGAGTTGAGCTGCAAAATCACACAAGTTTTTTGGAACATAAGGATAAAATTATAAGTCAAAAACAAACTTTCCATGTTCTTAATGATCCTATGGTTCTATATATGGAGAAATTTATTGAGGTTGAAATGCATGATAAGGAAAATAATCAGACTATTGCCTTTTGTTCTAATAATGATCTTACATTTGAAAACTTAGAACAAGAAAAATCAACATTTGAAGAAAAGGATACATTGAAGAAAGAATCTTGTATGTTACTATATACTTGTGAACATGAAGGAACTATAGACACATGTTGTCCTTTCATTTTTTTTTATCAACAAGTGATATTCACACATATGCTTCAATATCCTTTTTCATTTATGTTGGAAACATTAGAGAAATAGACCTTTATGAGTTACCTACAATCAACTAGTGGAATTGGTTCTTCAAAATGGATGAGTTTTCAGATTGGATTTAATTTCCAGTTTAAATTTCCATTAAGCAAGGTTATGAAACAAATTCAATCAGTAGGAAAGGTCCTTGCATCGTTGCATTGGATTTTTGATGTCACCTGATCATTCATATCAGAGACCAAGTTAGAAGTAGGGAAATAAGTTCATCATACAAGCATTTTTGTTTCTTTTAATTTCTTGGTTTGCAGTAGATCAATAATGAATCCTTTCCCAAAGGATAAAGCACTGGAACTACATGTTCCATGAGCCTCACAAGCAGGTCTTCATCCCCTGTGGAGCCAAATGTTAGCACATAGAATTGTACGGGTCAAAAAGAGTCACTTTGTTTTGGTGTTTTTAGTCATAAGGTTTATAGGTCACAGGTTTTGAGTCTTTAGGATGTGGTCATAAACTCATGTTTTGTTTTAAATAAGTGGAGTTATGTCTAGCCTTGGTTTAGAGTCTTTGGGTTATTTAATTTGTCACCACGACAAGGTAAATAAACCCCTATGAGCCACACCTTCGATTTTAAAATCATTACTTTGACATGTCACACCTCGTACACAAGGTTCCTCTTGTCACCATCCATTTGTTTAAGTGTCAAGTCAAAGTCGGGTGTGCACTCTATAAATTTTGTCTAGATGATAGAAAAATGACAGAGATAACAGTTTCAACCAACTTTAGAGCTAAGGCACTAGTCTGCTCAATTCAGAGAGGGCTCTCTCATGTCACTTGATATTATATTTGGCAATCACTGGCTAGATTTGGTTTGTTTTGAGGGGGTTTTATAAAATTTGTTGGCCAAGAAGAGGAGGGACACTCAAGGCTATGGAGTCAAAGTTACGAAAGTGAATGAGAACATTGACTAGCCAATAGAACTCTCTAGAGGATAAAAGGCTAAATGAGGCAATGAATCTGAGTTTTAAATTGAAATTTGTAGAGTATAAGAGGAAAGGGGAAAAATAAGTAACTGCATCAGAGCATTAATAAAATGATTTATGAATTAGTTAGGAATAAATACACACAGTTTAAAATGTTTCAGCCGAGAGCATCAAGAGATGAATTATGGGCTTTTAAATATCCAATTCAAACAGAAGACAGTGTAAATGGAATTAAAGAACACATGAAATACATACAATGAGGGAAGACAAAGCTCATATCACCACCATTATAATCTTTTCATAGAGACTTCAAAAGATTTTGCATATGTATTCAATTCAGTCCCAGAAAATTACAATGGAGTTCAGAACAACCAGAATTGTGCCCTTGCACTTCTTCCCATTTAAATATTTTTCATGGAAATAAACATTAATTTCTTCAATTTGTAAAACTTAAATCTTACCTCTGTAAAAACTTTTCATCGTGAGGAGGAATCTCATTTATTAGAAATTCCATAATTGTTGTTGAAATGCACTCCTGGAAAAGTGTTGCACATAAAACATATGATAAATGTTTGCATTTATTGTATCAGGCTTGGGGTGGAGTGGTTTTATCCAAACTACTTTTACCCCCGATATGCTCCATGTAAAAACACGTGTCCAATCACCAAACCGTCAGTTTATTCCCCGGCCCGCCTTCACATAATTAACCTCCTCACTATTTCAATGCCCAATATGTATGTGCGCCTTCCATCCAACCTTTGACTTTTCCACATTATAAATTGAGATTCATGCCCATAATTTGACGTGATTCCATAAATTAAATATTGGATTAAATATTAATATAAATATTTTAATATAAAAATATTTATATTCATAATAATAAACCCTTTTTTCTATTTTCTAAGGACTTTGGGCATATGAGGCTTAACACATGACTTTGTGGTTAGGATAATGGTGCTTAATAAAAGGAATATTTTTTATTTTCAACGAAAGTATGAAAATAAGGGTAAAAATGAATGAAGTGATGGAACTAAGGGATTTAGATAAGCGTTAAGGCTAGGTATTGGTTTGGGATATTCGCCAATTTTTTGACTCATGGAGGACATGATCCGGATTATTTTTGGAACAAAATGAGATCGGAGATATAATAAAGAAATGCACAGAGATATCACAGATATTCAATAATATAATAGAAATATATCAGATATGCAACCATAAACACAGATATATAGTAATACATGATTTCTATTATTGAAATAAATGTACAGAGACTATAAAATACAGAGTGAAAGACTCGATAAAATGGTGGCAGCTTATCTCTGAGAAGAGATGTGACGGCTACTCGCATTCGCAAGAAGATGATTACAATGAGGATATGAAGGCATTTTTACAATAAACAGGAATGCCAAAATTCCTAGACATCCAAAAACCTAACCCTAGGAGATGAAGCACCAAAAGTCATGTGGGCCCTGTTTGGGTAAGTTAGTACATCAACTTCCCAGGGTCGTAACTTTTGCATACGATCTACGTTTTAGGCGTATGATAGCTCGTTGGAAAGATATCATCGAGGAGATTCATTTTGGGGGATAAATCATGCCTTTGAATATAATTGAGAACCTCTATCTCTAAAAACCTTCATTTGGGCCCTCAAAATGGCCCCAGAAGTTAAAAACTGCTAAAAATAGTAAATTGCCAAATTTGCCAAAAAATTGTTTTGAGCCAGTCGGAAAAGGTGGGTGGCCACCGATATCCACCTGGATCAGGACATGAATATTTTGGATGATCAGTTGAGTGAAGGATTTAGGTGATGGGAGCTTGACGGAGTTGGTGAAAAAATTTGAAAATATGAGTGGAAAAATAACACAAGGACAAGATGCTTTGAGAAAAATTAATACAAATTAGCAGGTGATAACATAGGCTCCTATTGGGGATGCTATCATTCCTGCAAGGTAGAAAATAATAGTAGACCACGTTCCTGATCCATTGTATTGCTCCCAAAACATGTGTGTGTACCCTTCTCTGACCTGTCACCAGTGTCTGCTGAAAACCAAACTCTGTACATTGCTCTCAACTGGATACTGAACACTGAATACACCACTAAAATCTGAGTGTACACACTACTGGAAATCCAAACTGAAAAATGCTTGACCAAGAAGATTATTTACACACTCCTATCTACTCTAAAACTATTGAAATGAATACTCAATCAAGTGATGCTAAAGTGCCAATGCAACCAATCAAGCAATTGGCTTCCCAATTTTTCTCTGCTCACATCTTTCTTAAACAGGCAGACAAATGGAAACAATGGCAACTCAAAAAAAAATCCGAATCCAAAACCTGAGCTTATGAATGAAACAAACTCCTCCTTCACTGAAGACTGTAATAGGATGGTCACATGATCTTGAAAACCATGAAAAAACATTTTTTCTTGATGAACAAAAGCAAGAAGACAAGCCTCATTCATAAGTGTTTGTTGTTCTTGCTCTATTTCCTCAGTTCTGAGAACATTTTCAAATGAAATGGCAGCAATAGGTTTGTCTACTCTTCCATGCATATCAACAAAAATATTCATACATTCTTGAACATCTTCAAATATGACAACCATATTATGTGCATCAATGCTATCCTCTTGTTCATCAAACAATTCTGATTTGGTTTCATTAAACTTCTGGAAAAAAAATTTAGGACTGTCATTTTGACTTTCAAATGAATGAATGGAAATAAGTTCCTTCTCATAATATTCTTGCAAATGTGAAAATCTAACAGCATGCACTATTTCACAGTCTAGAGTTCCCATGGATGCACTTTCAAAACCATGATTTTCAAATGAATCAAATAAAACCACTGCCTCTTTATTATCTTTTTGTATTTTTGATTGAAAACTGGCATATGTTGTTTTGTTGCTTTCCTAAAACTCTATATCATTTGTTTGTTCATTGCTTGAAGTTTCCATAGATGCAGTTTTAGAATCCTCATCCATGTCTAAACCACTTAGAATTTTAACAACCACATCATTTGTAGGGGAAGAAATACAACTTTGAAACACTTTGTCTTGCTAGAAATCTTGTTGAATATATTCATCAAGTTCAGGAGAAGGAACATGACTTTTAACAACAATTTCTTGATCAACTTCATCTTCAACCAAAGTAGGGGCTACTATTTGTTTTTGGGCTGAATATTCATAAAGGGATTCTATGATATCATCATTCATACACTCTTCATCACCAAAAA
>JZKD02S1875960.1:179951-214912 GCA_000966675.3 Picea glauca | reverse complement strand
ATTATATTTTTTCATTAAATTGCAATCTTCTTTTCACATCACTCACGTTGGCATAACCCACCTTACCAGAAATACATCTCATATATCCCTTAATAGTTTATTAAAGATGATACCTTTTTTATTATCTATTTGGCATTCTCCCCATGTTAGTCATACCATGAGAAAAATATTGTTATGAGAAGATTATGATGATACATGAGTGTCATGGGAATCATATGCCATTTATCCTTTTGGACCCACCGTTTACTTTGGGCTATACGATATGATGACAAAGCATGGTGTAAAAGCTATAAGGAGGTCGTGGGAAACAAGTCTGGTTATACAATGTGATGACAGGGCGTGATATAAAGGATTTAAAAAAGGCCATGTGAACCATGTGTATATCCTCACTTTATTTTATTTTATATGATCTGGTATAAGTTATTTTGAAGGTTTGAAAGAAACCAAAACGTTGTGTCAGCATCTCAGAGTTGGATTAAAGAATAATCGACCAAATATATTTTATGAAGTTCGGTGCAACCTCTTGAATGATGACATGGAAATCGCATAAAGCTTGGGAAGTTACTCTCTTGAGCTATGAGCTATGTCCTGCAAGATCAGGATACCCTCGTCTAACTTGCAAGTAGATTCGCAGTTAGCATGCAAGATATTGAGACACTGAACAACATAACAGATCCAAATAGCGATTGTAAAAATAAAAGTCCGTCAAAAATAAAATATCATATCATTAAAAAGAAAATTAAACACAGTGGTTGCTTCAATATCGCCGAAAGCAAGGGGCTGAGTGAATGCCCTCTTAGTCGATGTCTTGATGACTGGTTCCGCTCTGGGATCAAATTCCAATTGCCTCGCAACGCCGGGAGAAGACCCTTCACCGACCTCTGCATCCTTCAATTTTGGTGCCCTTGGCGAGCGTCTGGTCGTTGGCTTCCTTGGAGGCATTTTTTTCCTGCAGAAAAAACAACGTTAGACACTGTGTTGCAGATAGGATGTTGATACATAAAAAATACGACCACCGAAATGATACAATTAACACATACCTCTTCTTCGCACTAGCTTAACATGTTTTTTTTTTTTTTTTAAATTCTAAAAATCAAACGAAACACTTGAGACACTCTCTTCGCTTCTTCGGGTGCTCTGGAAATGAGAAACTTGTGTGCATAATGGAGGTGTTTAAAGTTTTCTCAGTGATTTAAAGGGGGATAATACTTACCTTGTCGCATCATTTATTCAATTCAGGGTGCTGGTGTGGGTCTAAAAAATCTTCCGCCAGATCCGCGTTATGTTTGAGATTTAAATGCAGTCGTAGGTTGGTGGTGCAGGCGCGGGCTATAATGTAGTTCATCATAGATTTCAAATTCCCGTTGTTTGTTGATATCGCTTGAAAAAAACTCTGACGTCGATCCATCTTGCCATACAACGCTGATGTAGAAACGCTGACTTGGAAGTGTGACTAGGACACAAGGAAACCTAAGATGACTTGGGATGAAACTAAGCCGTATGAAATGCCTACACAACAGAGACACGTGGTGTTTGAGATTGGCGTCTTCGTTTAATCGTGTTATTCAGAATCAAGGATTTTCATTAGATAAGCGTTTTTAACAACGGGTCCTACCCTTCTGATGTCGAAAAGTATCAAGGATCGACGATCGACGATAAGTTTAAATAAATGTTCTCGGATTACCCCCCTCAGAATTTGTCGATGCCGAAAATGCATCGGGGATCGGTCATCGACGATGTGTCAATGCAAAAAAATTCCATGTTTTAACTCTTTGATATTTTACCGACCCCGAACAAACGCATCGGTAATCAGCTATCGGAGCTTCATCATGGTCCATGTCAATGTTTTAGCCCTCTCAAATTTCATCGATGCCGATGTGAAATCGGTCATTTCCTTAGTCTTCTTTGCAAACAAACAATGCAAATCTACTTCGTTTTTCCCAATGTCAATGATACATCGGCGATCGGCGATTACTATTACTATGTGGTCATGAAACTTGCTCGTATTTTGCCGACGCCGAACATAAGCGCAGGGGTCACAATTTTAGCTGTAGATTCTTAGTTAACATGCCAAGTTCTTTCTAGACTCAAATATTTCACTTTGACAGGTTCAAATAAAGCCAAAATGATCAATGATGAGACATGAAAATGAAATTAGTGATCCCTCCACAACAGACTCAATTCAGAATGCAAACCAAAAGAAAACAAGTGGTACCCAAAAGAGAAAAAAAATTCATAAAATATTTTAGGGTGTGTTGAGCGCTCAACAAATGGCGATCCTCTAGGCGAAAGAAAAATCTTTGTTCTTTCCTTCGGGCTTAGATCGCGAATAAGCTGGTTGAGAAACCAACTGACTTCTCTCTTATCCGAGTATTTCCTGTCCATGTATGTACAATTTCCCAGGGTTTTGAATCCGGATCCGCCTATGGAGTTTATCCCTTATCCCACCTTCGCTCCTCTTGACCATGACCCATGCCCCCTTTTGACAAAATCCGGGTAAGACATTCATTGGATTGAGGTTGTTTTAGTTATCATTATTCATTCGCTATGGTTTTTCTTCATTGCCAGCAAGAGTCCATAGCCCTAACGAAGTCACCCCGACGTCACAGACCTTGCTCCACTGCCAGTGAATGTCCATAGCCCCGACGGAGTTATCTGCATACCCTCTTTGACTTTGCACTCATTTAATATAATTGATTTATTTATGGCAGAAATACCCTGAGGAGTTGGAGAGGAGGACGTTTGTTATCTACAAGATGAAATAGTTAATGTGAAATCCTTCCTAGCTCTGTCTTAGAGGTACATGTGATTCTTTCCAACTTTTCATATTTCCTTTTGGGCTTTACCAAACCACCATGCGGACACTTCATCACTCACCAAGGTCATTTGTTTTGCAAAGACAAGATATAGATCTTCTTGAAGATATTTGTAATTGCCCAACGTTTCTTATGTTGCACGTAAGCGTCAGTTAGGAGAAGAGTTTGCTACACCATATTTATTAAGGTTGACCAATGTTTTACAGAACACAACTTTATTACAAGAAAATATCAAGCAAAAGAAAAGACAAAAATAAAAAGGACTATGCAACCAGTCTACTCTAAACCTACAAATTTATTCTAATCAGAATATAACATGAAAAAGACACACACACACACATTTTATTTTTTTTAACTGAAATATTGTTTTAGGGCTTGTCCATTCACCGAGAGGGCATCAGGCTCTCCCCTCATATTTTGCAACCGATACGATCCTGCCCCAATTTTCTCGGATACCTGGAAAGGTATGATCCATAGATTATGAAACTTTGAATGTTTTCCCTTAGGTTCCTTTGCTCTATCCCATTTCAGGACTAAATCTCCTACTTCAAAATTCTTCTCTTTGGCCTTATGCTTGTCAAACCATCTTTTAACTATCTGTTGATGAGCAATGAACTTAGATTTTGCTTTCTCCCTTTCCTCTTCAAGCATGAGGAGGGTATCAATTCTTTGTTGAATAACTGATGAGGGATGTCCTCTTGAACCCTGACCAAGCTGAAGAGATGAGAGATATAACCCATTTGGGAGAATGGCTTCTTGTCTGTATACCAGAAAGTATGAAGAGTTTCCTATAGCTTCCTTTGGTGTTACTCTATCTTCCCACAAGGCATTATGAAGCAAGCTATGCCAATTCCTATGATTATCTGTGATTATTTTCTTCAAGATCCTCACTAGGTTTTTATTAGTTGATTCTGCCACCCCATTTCCTTGTGGATAGTAGTTTGTAGAGTATCTTATTATGATTCCTTTGTCTAGAGCGAACTTTATTAATAGAGTAGAAGAGACGTAAGCAACATTGTCAAAAACGAGAATGGAAGGCATCCCAAAACTTGTGATCAGCTGATGTTCTATGAATTGCATTGCAACCTTTTCATTCACGTGAGTCAGAGGGATAGCCTCTGCCCATTTCATAAAATAGTGATTGTTGGCCCTCAACCAAGTTTTGGGGAAACTTTGGTAATTTTTTGAGGTTTTGGCCCACTTTTGGACTTCGACACGTTGGTCGAAGTAGGAGCACCCAGGGGGAGCTAAGATCCCGGATCTCACCTATTTTGAGGGTTATGTGGACCCAGTAAGGGGTCCTCTAGGGCTTTGTAATGGGTTTATGGGATGTCGACCCATGGGTTTTCTCCATGTTTAGGCCTTATTGTAAAGGTTTGTAAAGTATAAATAAAGAGGAATGTATTGTAGAAGTAGTGCAAGTAGTTATGTGGGAAACAATAGCTTTGTGCGAAGGAATGTATGTGGTCGAGGATTTTTGCTCGACTGTGATTTTGTAGAAGGTGCTAAGTGTCATAATAAGATATTTTGTCTCTATGCATTTGATCTATTTTTGGAAGGTAAAGAAGGGGGATCTGGGGCTCAGTGCGCATATCTCCTGTCTTGTGCGAAGTTTGACTCTGTGGCTTAAAGCACAAGAGTGACTGGATGTAAGATTTTGGCGAATAATAAAGAGGCAAAGTGGTTTGTGGATGTAGCCCCACCCTTGGGTGAACCACATATATCTAGTGTCTCATGGTTTTCTTTGTACTATGTCATTTCTGCTATGAATTTGCTTAGTGCTTTGATTATGATGTGTAATGGATATTTTGTTTCTTAAGTACATTACTTATGTTAAGGGTAAATGAATGCTAGACATAACTCACTGTGCTAAGTGCTCAGGGTGCATAATCACTTGTTGTTACTGTTCTATATCGGTCTTTAATTATGCTCTACAATGTTAATGAGGTTAATTAAACTAATGCATGTGCACTTCCTAAGCATTAACATAATATTTTGTGAAGTGCTATTATTACAGATTCGTGTCCCATCCTAGTTACAGACACCTGCGTCCTGTAACCCCCCCTGCTTCTACCTCGGGTGAGACTTCACCTGCTTCATAGGTGTTACCGAAAGGGCCGGTATTCAGGGGTTTTTTGGTGCATTGTTAAGCGTTGAACCCTGGGTCTACCCCTATGCCAACAAATGGTTATGTTGCGTATGTATGAGCATCCCTAAATAGAGTAGGCCAGTAATAAACGACTCTTAATATTTTGTGAGCTGTGGTATTTCCTGCAAAGTGTCCTCTTGCAAGACCGTCATGGAGCTCCCTCCGAACCTTTTCTGCATCTTCACGTTCGATACATCTCAAGAGTACTCCATCATAATTTGCGTGGAAAAGTATTGAATTTACGAGGCGATATTGCACGGATTTTTGCCTGAGATCTATCCTTTCCTTAGGGCTTAGATTTTTTGGGCAAGTCCCATGATGCAGGAGGTAAATAAATTTTCCATACCAAGACTCTTTCCTTGGGGGAATGTATAAATATTGACTACACCATAATTCTAATTCATTCTCCCACCTAAGGTATTCATTTATTTGATCATGGGCTTCTGCAACCATTTTACACAATCCTTGTCCCTTTACTAATTTGGAAGGTTTAATATCTAGATCAAATTCTTGGACAACTTCCATCCAATTTCCCATTCTCTCCCCCATCTCGTGTTGAGTGAATATGATCGGACTGCGGGATGAGGCACGATGACTTTTGTGTGATTTTTTAGGATGTAAGATCTGAAATGTTTCATTGCTTTATACATCGCATAAGCATGTTTGTCTATAAAAGGGTAGTTCAATTCGACACCTTGGATATTAGTTCTCATAAACGATATCGATGCCTCATTGTTATCATCATCCTTCTGGGTCAATACTGTAGCTAAGGACTGGTTGGAGGCGAAATTATAGAGGAAAAAATCTTTACTAAAGTCGAGACTTTGCAACACCGGAGCTTGAGATATTGTTGTCTTGATATTGTTGAAAGCATATTTTCTCTCATCATCCTACTTAAAATATGCATTCTTGTGAATCATTTTTTGTAAGGGTTTGACAGTTTCAGTGAAATCGGGCATGAACTTTCTCACAAAATTGACTTTCCCAAAGAAGCATTGCATAGCCTTTTTGTTATGGGGTAAGAGAAGTTGGGATATTTCTTTTATTAGTTTTGGATCTATACGTATTATTGCTTGAGATATAATATGACCTATTAGTTTCCCTTCCTCGACACCAAAGATAGTTTTCTTAAGGTTTAAAGATATTTCATATTTCCTACACTTTTCAAAAATATGGGTTAGATGTTGGATGTGATCTTCTCCATTCTTTGAATACACAGTCATATCGTCCAAATATACTACTACACATTTGTTAATCAATCCTCGAAAATATACGTCCATGGCCCTTTGGAAGGTTTCCCCTGCATTAATCAACCCATATGGAATGCATTTATAACCAAAAGTTCCCCACTTGGTTCGGAAGGTAGTTTTCAATCGGTCTTCCTCTAAAACTAGAACTTGGTTATACCCTGAGAAACCATCTAGAAGGAAGAAAATTTCAGAGCCAGACACGGTATGCAAGAGTTGTTCCATGGGTGGCACTGGGTATTTATCCTTTTCTAATGCTCTGTTAAGGTTTTTGAAATCTACACACGGGCGGATCTCCCCATACTTTTTCCTGACATGAACCAAATTTTCTACCTAGGTAGAGTGTCTAACCTGAAAGATAATATTAGCATCTAGTAATTTCTTTAACTCTTGATACATGAGGGGTTCCATAGATGGATGGTACTTCCTAAGATTTTGTTGGAAGGGTTTTACTCCATATTTTAACGAGATTGTGTGTTGGATAATACGAGTTTCATAAGTTTTCATTTCTTGGTAGGTCCAACCAAAGACATATTGATATTCTCTAAAAAGTTTGAGATAAGATTTCATGTCTTCTTTAGACATTGTTTTACCTAGATTTACATTCTTAGGGTTTTTCGGGGTTCCTAGGTTTATAGTCTCATATATGGGGTACATGAACTACCTGTCTTTGTGTTCTTTGACCCTTTAAATATTTCCCTCAGGTCGAAAAGGTTCTCCAAATTGGCTACCCCATTCGGTATTGTGTGAAACCTTGGTTTATTATTAGAGTGATCTGTTCCGCCCTTCTGTTCGTGGAAATCGGTTTCTGTAAGTTTCTCTTGGAATACCTCATCATCAATAGCCACATCTTTAAAATTCTCTTGATTGGTTAGAAAATCTACAATTTGTTCACCTCCTTTGAAAACCTTCCAATTAGCAATATTTTCAGCTATTGATGGTTTGTAGAGTAGTTCCACAGTGAACCTGGAGGCTTCATAGTCTTCTAAAGGGGATACAACCGAGGCTGCAGTGGCTAGGGAATCAACAATAGTATTATTTGTCCTGGGAACAACAGTAATATTGAAGGCCTCAAAATGTTCTATTAGTCTATGCACCTCTTGTTGGTAATTCCTTAAGTGGGGTGAATTGCAATGTATAATATTCTTCACTTTCCTAACAATAATTTCAAAGTTCCCAAAAACTTTTAGTTCTTTAATGTTTAAGTCTATGGATTTCTTCAATCCTTGAACTAGAGCTTCATACTCAATAGTGTTATTGGTGCATTCAAATTCTAGTCTGCAGGATAGGAAATTGTTTTTTCCCTTTGGGTCAATGAGGATACATCATGACCCTGACCCTTCTTGTGATTTAGATCCATCAAAGTACAATGTCCAAATTTGTGAGCGAAACTTAGCAACTTCTTCAGGCCTAGTTATTTTCTCATCTATGTATACCTTGTCTCTTGTTTCCAACAGAGGTTCTTGATAGAAGATTCTTTCTCCTGCCACTTCCAGTGAATTCACTTGAAAATTCATTTCATAGTTTTGAGTGAGAGGTACATCAGACGAGAGAGGAGCAAAATTGTCAAAATCATAATCACAGAAGTAGTTTCCCAGCACGGGGAAATCTGTCGATGAGGGTTTGTTGAAGGATTCTAAATCAATGAAAATATGTTTGAGATATATTTCCCTATCAATCCTAATCATGTTGGTATGCCCCTTTAGTGACAACCAGAGGTGAGCCCAGTCTGTGCTAAAGTATCCATTCAGTTTCTCGGACCAATCTCGACTAAGTAGAAGTCCATAAGCTTCTGGGATATCTACTACAGTGATGTCAATTACTCGAGCAAATTTCAGGTGTGTATCCATTTTGATCATGACATGCTTAAGTTCCCCAATAAATTTTACCTAAGTTATGTCTAGTTGTATAACATGTTTATCACTTTTGAGCAGGATTGTATTCAATTTATTGCAGATTGACAATAGCATGACATTGGAGGATGCCCCTGAATCAACTAAACAATTATGCAGGTTTTTGTTGAAGACCTCAAACATTAAAAGGAAAGGTGGGACAAAAGGATTTCTTCTTTTGTCTATAGAGAAAGAGTTTACATTTGGTTTGTTCTTTAAATCTGTGGGAGATGGGACCTCACCTAGGTCAGTGCTTGTTATAGGGGCTTCTATTGACCTTAAGGCCTGTAAAAGAAAATCCTTTTGTTGGGGAATTCTGCACATGTCCATGACAGACACATTAGCCTTCAACTTCTTTAAGTCCTCTACTATGTTGTAGTCNTGAAGGTTTGAAAGAAACCAAAACGTTGTGTCAGCATCTCAGAGTTGGATTAAAGAATAATCGACCAAATATATTTTATGCAGTTCGGTGCAACCTCTTGAATGATGACATGGAAATCGCATAAAGCTTGGGAAGTTACTCTCTTGACCTATGTCCTGCAAGATCAGGATACCCTCGTCTAACTTGCAAGTAGATTCGCAGTTAGCATGCAAGATATTGAGACACTGAACAACATAGCAGATCCAAATAGCGATTGTAAAAATAAAAGTCCGTCAAAAATAAAATATCATATCATTAAAAAGAAAATTAAACACAGTGGTTGCTTCAATATCGCCGAAAGCAAGGGGCTGAGTGAATGCCCTCTTAGTCGATGTCTTGATGACTGGTTCCGCTCTGGGATCAAATTCCAACTGCCTCGCAACGCCGGGAGAAGACCCTTCACCGACCTCTGCATCCTTCAATTTTGGTGCCCTTGGCGAGCGTCTGGTCGTTGGCTTCCTTGGAGGCATTTTTTTCCTGCAGAGAAAACAACGTTAGACACTGTGTTGTAGAGAGGATGTTGATACATAAAAAATACGATCGCCGAAATGATACAATTAACACATACCTCTTCTTCGCACTAGCTTAACATGTTTTTTTTTTTTTAATTCTAAGAATCAAACACAACTCTTGAGACGCTCTCTTCACTTCTTCGGGTGCTCTGGAAATGAGAAACTTGTGTGCAGAATGGAGGTGTTCAAAGTTTTCTTAGTGATTTAAAGGGGGATAATACTTACCTTGTCGCATCATTTATTCAATTCAGGGTGCAGGTGCGGGTCTAAAAAATCTTCCGCCAGATCCACGTTATGTTTGAGATTTAAATGCAATCGTAGGTTGGCGATGCAGGCCCAGGCGTAGGTTGGAAATTTCAAATTCTCGTTGTTTGATCAGCGCACAGGGTAGCAACGTATGTGGAGAGAAACATTAATTGGGCTATTAAATGGCATAATTTGATCTTGTTTTGTGTTGAAAACGTCCCATCACTGCTAATTTATCAGGTGGACCGGGAGTCAACGCTTTTCTTTAGACAATGTTCATTGATACCTCTTGGAAAAAACTCCGACGTCAATCCATCTTGTTGTACAACACTGATGTAGAAAAGCTGACTTGGAAGTGTGACTAGGACACAGGGAAGCCTAAGATGACTCGGGATGAAACTAAGCCGTACAAAATGCCTACACAACAGAGACACGTGGTGTTTGAGATTAGCATCTTCATTTAATCGTGTTATTCGAAATCAGAGATTTTCATTAGATAAGCGTTTTTAACAACATGTCCTACCCTTTTGATGTCGAAAAGTATCAAGGATCGACGATCGATGATAAGTTTAAATAAATGTTCTCGGATTACCCCCCTCAGAATTTGTCGATGACAAAAATGCATCGGGGATCGGTCATCGACGATGTGTCAATGCAAAAAATTTCCATGTTTTAACTCTTTGATATTTTACCGACCCCGAACAAACGCATCGGTAATCAGCTATTGGAGCTTCATCATGGCCCATGTCAATGTTTTAGCCCTCTCAAATTTCATCGATGCCGATGTGAAATCGGTCATTTCCTTAGTCTTCTTTGCGAACAAACAACGCAAATCTAATTCATTTTTCCCGATGTCGATGATACATCGACGATTGGCGATTACTATTACTATGTCGTCATGAAACTTGCTCAAATTTTGTCAATGTCGAACATAGCGCGAGGGTCACAATTTTAGCTGCAGATTCTTAGTTAACATGCCAAGTTCTTTCTAGACTCAAATATTTTACTTTGACAGGTTCAAATAAATCCAAAATGATCAATGATGAGACATGAAAACGAAATTAGTGATTCCTCCACAATGGACTCAATATAGAATGCAGACCAAAATAAAACAAGTGGTACCCAAAAGAGAAAAAAAATTCATAAAATATTTTAGGGTGTGTTGAGTGCTCAACAAATGGTGATCCTCTGGGCGAAAGCAAAATCTTTGTTCCTTCCTTCGGGATTAGCTCGCGAATAAGCTGGTTGAGAAACCAACTGACTTCTCTTTTATCCAATTATTTCCTATCCATGCATGTACAATTTCCTGGGGTTTTGAATCTGGGTCTGCCTATGGAGTTTATCCCTTATCCCACCTTCACTCCTCTTGACCATGACCCACGCCCCCTTTTGATAAAATCCGAGTAAGACATTCACTGGTTTGAGGTCATTTTAGTTATCATTATTAATTCACGACAGTTTTTCTTCGCTGCCAGCAAGCGTCCATAGCCCTGACTGAGTCACCCCGATGTCACAGACCTTGCTCCACTTCCAGCAAATGTCCATAGCCCCGACGGAGTTATCTACATACCCTCTTCGACTTTGCACTCATTTAATATAATTGATTTATTTCTGGCAGAAATACCCTGAGTGAGTTGGAGAGGAGGACGTTTGTTATCTACAAGATGAAATAGTTAATGTGAAATCCTTCCTAGCTCTGTCTTTGAGGTACATGTGATCCTTTCCAACTTTCCATATTTCCCTTTGGGATTTACCAAACCACCACGCGGACGCTTCATCACTCACCAAGGTCATTTGTTTTGCAAAGACAAGATATAGATCTTCTTGAAGATATTTGTAATTTCCCAACGTTTCTTATGTTGCACGTCAGCTAGGATAAGAGTTTTCTACACCATATTTATTAAGGCTGACCAATGTTTTACAGAACACAACTTTATTACAAGAAAATATCAAGAAAAAGAAAAGACATAAATAAAAAGGACTATGCAACCAGTCTACTCTAAACCTACAAATTTATTCTAATCAAAATATACCATGAAAAAGACACACACACACACACATTTTATTTTTTTTAACAGAAATATTGTTTTAGGGATTGGACATTCACCGGGAGGGCATCAGGTTCTCCCCTCATATTTTGCAATCGATACGTGCCTGCCCCAATTTTCTCGGATACCTGGAAAGGTATGATCCATAGATTATGAAACTTTGAATGTTTTCCCTTAGGTTCATTTTCTCTATCCCATTCCAGGACTAAATCTCCTACTTCAAAATTGTTCTCTTTGGCTTTATGCTTGTCAAACCATCTTTTAACTATCTGTTGATGAGCGATGAACTTGGATTTTTCTTTCTCCCTTTCCTCTTCAAGCATGAGGAGGGTATCAATTCTTTGTTGAATAACTGATGAGGGATGTCCTCTTGAACCCTGATCAAGCTGAAGAGATGAGAGATATAACCCATTTGGGAGAATGGATTCTTGTCCATATACGAGAAAGTATGAAGAGTTTCCTATAGCTTCCTTGGGTGTTACTCTATCTTCCCACAAGGCATTATGAAGCAAACTATACCAATTCCTATGATTATCTATGATTATTTTCTTCAAGATCCTCACTAGGTTCTTATTAGTTGATTCTGCCACCCCATTTCCTTGTGGATAGTAGTTTGCAGAGTATCTTATTATGATTCCTTTGTCTAGAGTGAACTTTATTAATAGAGTAGAAGAGACGTAAGCAACATTGTCAAAAACGAGAACGGAAGGCATCCCAAAACTTGTGATTAGCTGATGTTCTATGAATTGGATTACAACCTTTTCATTCACGTGAGTCAGAGGGATAACCTCTGCCCATTTCATAAAATAGTGAGTGTTGGCCCTCGACCAAGTTTTGGGGAAACTTTGGTCATTTTTTGAGGTTTTGGCCCACTTTTGGATTTCGACACGTTGGTCGAAATAGGAGCACCCAGGAGGAGCTGAGATCCCGGATCTCACCTATTTTGAGGGTTATGTGGACCCAGTAAGGGGTTCTCTAGGGATTGTAACAGGTTTATGGGATGTCAACCCATGGGGTTTCCCCATGTTTAGTCCTTATTGTAAAGGTTTGTAAAGTATAAATAAATAGGAATGTATTGTAGAAGTAGTGTAAGTAGTTATGTGGGAAACAATAGCTTTGTTCGAAGGAATGTATGTGGTCGAGGCTTTTTGCTCGACTGTGATTTTGTAGAAGGTGCTAAGTGTTGTGATAAGAGATTTTGTCTCTTTGCATTTGATCTATTTTTGGAAGGTAAAGAAGGAGGATCTCGGGCTCAGTGCGTAGATCTCTTGTCTTGTGCAAAGTTTGACTCTGTGGCTTAGTGCACAAGAGTGACTGGAAATAAGATTTTGGCGAATAATAAAGAGGTGAAGCGGTTTGTGGACGTAGCCCCACCCTTGGGTGAACCACATATATCTAGTGTCTCATGGTTTGCTTCGTGCTGTGTCATTTCTACTATGAATTTTCTTAGTTCTTTTATTATGATGTGTAATAGATATTTTGTTGCTTAAGTACTTTACTTATGTTAAGGGTAAATGAATGCTAGACTTAAATCACCGTGCTAAGTGCTCAGGGTGCATAATCACTTGTTGTTACTGTGCTATATCTATCTTTAATTATGCTCTACGATGTTAATGAGGTTAATTAAACTAATGATGTTCACTTCCTAAGTATTAACATAATATTTTGTGAAGTGCTATTATCACAGATTCGTGTCCCATCCTGGTTACAGACACCTGCGTCCTGTAACCCCCCTTGCTTCTACCTTGGGTGAGACTTCGCCTGCTTCACAGGTGTTGCTGAAAGGGTTGGTATTCAGGGGTTTTTTGGTGCATTGTTAAGCGTTGAACCCTGGGTCTGCCCCTGTGCCAACAAATGGTTCAGTTGCGTATGTATGAGCATCCCTAAATAGAGTAGGCCAGTAATAAACGATTCTTAATATTTTGTGAGCTGTGGTATTTCCTGCAAAGTGTCCACCTTCAAGACCATCATGGAGCTCCCTCAAAACCTTTTCTGCATCTTTAGGTTCGATACATTTCAAGAGTACTCCATCATAATTTGCGTGGAAAATTATTGAATTTATGAGGTGATATTGCACGGATTTTAGCCTGAGATCTATTCTTTCCTTAGGGCTTAGGTTTTTTGGGCAAGTCCCATGATGCAGGAGGTAAATAAATTTTCCATACCAAGACTCTTTCCTTGGGGGAATGTATAAATCTTTACTACACCATAATTCTAATTCATTCTCCTACCCAAGGTATTAATTTATTTGATCCTGGGCTTCTATAGCCATTTTACACAATCCTTGTCCCTTTACTAATTTGGAAGGTTTTATATCTAGATCAAATTCTTGGAAAACTTCCATCTAATTTCCCCTTCTCTCCCCCATCTTGTGTTGAGTGAATAGGGATCAGATTGCGGGATGAGGCACGATGACTTTTGTGTGATTTTTTAGGATGTAAGATCTAAAATGTTTCACTGCTTTATACACTACATAAGCATGTTTGTCTATAAAAGGGTATTTCAATTCAACACCTTGGAGATTAGTGCTCATAAACGATATTGATGCGTCATTGTTATCATCATCCTTCTGGGTCAATACTGCATCTAAGGAATGGTCGGAGGCGAAATTATAGAGGAAACAATCTTTGCTAAAGTTGGGCCTTCGCAACATCGGAGCTTGAGATATTGCAGTCTTGATATTGTTGAAAGAATATTTTCGCTCATCATCCCACTTAAAATATGCATCCTTGCAAATCATTTTTTGTAAGGGTTTGATAGTTTCAGTGAAATCAAGCATGAACTTTCTCACAAAATTGATTTTCCCAAAGAAGGATTGCATAGCCTTTTTGTTATGGGGTAAGGGAAGTTGGGATATTGCTTTTATTTGTTATGGATCTATACGTATTATTTCTTGAGATTTAATATGACCTATTAGTTTCCCTTCCTCGACACCAAAGATAGCTTTCTTAGGGTTTAAAGATATTCCATATTTCCTACACCTTTCAAAAATCTGGGTTAGATGTTGGATGTGATCTTCTCCATTCTTTGAATACACAGTCACGTCGTCCAAATATAATACTACACATTTGTTAATCAATCCTCAAAAAGATGCCTCCATGGCCCTTTGGAAGGTTTCCCCTGCATTAATCAACCCAAATGGAATGCGTTTATAACCAAAAGTTCCTCACTTGGTTCGGAAGGTAGTTTTCAATCGGTCTTCCTCTGAAACTAGAACCTAGTTATACCCTGAGAAACCATCTAGAAGGAAGAAAATTTTAGAGCCAGACATGGTATGAAAGAGTTGTTCCATGGGTGGGACTGGGTATTTATTCTTTTCTAATGCTCTATTAAGGTTTCTGAAATCTACACACGGGCGGATCTCCCCAGACTTTTTCCTGACATGAACCAAATTTGCTACCTAGGTAGAGTGTCTAACCTGAAATATAATATTAGCATCTAGTAATTTCTTTAACTCTTGATACATGAGGGGTTCCATAGATGGATGGTACTTCCTGAGATTTTGTTGGAAGGGTTTTACTCTAGATTTTAACGAGATTGTGTGTTGGATAATATGAGTTTCATAAGTTTTCATTTCTTGGTAGGTCCAACCAAAGATATATTGATATTCTCTAAAAAGTTTGAGATAAGATTTCATGTCTTATTTAGACACTGTTTTACCTAGATTTACATTCTTAGGGTTTTTCGGGGTTCCTAGGTTTATAGTCTCATATATGGGGTACATGAATTCCCTGTCTTTCTATTCTTTGACCCTTTAAATCTTTCCCTCAGGTCGAAAAGGTTCTCCAAATTGGCTACCCCATTTGATATTGTGTGAAACCTTGGTTTATTATTAGAGTGATATGTTTCGCCCTTCTGTTCATGGAAATCGGTTTCTGCCAGTTTCTCTTGGAATACCTCATCATCAATAGCCACATCTTTAAAATTATCTTGATTTGTTAGAAAATCTACAAATTGTTCACCTCCTTCAAAAACCTTCCAATTAGCAATATTTTTGGGTATTGATGGTTTGTAGAGTAGTTCCACAGTGAACCTAGAGGCTTCATAGTCTTCTAAAGGGGATAAAATCGAGGCTGCAGTGGCTAGGGAATCAACAATAGTATTATTTGTCCTGGGAACAACAGTAATATTGAAGGCCTCAAAATGTTATTCTTCACTTGCCTAACAATAATTTCAGAGTCCCCAAAAACTTTTAGTTCTTTAATGTTTAAGTCTATGGATTTCTTCAATCCCTGAACTAGATCTTCATACTCAATAGTGTTATTGGTGCATTCAAATTCTAGTCTGCAGGATAGGAAATTATGTTTTCCCTTTGGGTCAATGAGGATACATCCTAATCTCGACCCTTCTTGTGATTTAGATCCATCAAAGTACAATGTCCAAATTTGTGAGAGAAATTTAGCAACTTCATTAGGCCTAGTTATTTTCTCATCTACATATACCTTGTCTCTTGTTTCCAACAGAGGTTCTTGACAAAAGATTCTTTCTCCTGCCACTTCCAGTGGATTCACTTGAAAATTCATTTCATAGTTTTCAGTGAGACGTACATCAGACGAGAGAGAAGAAAAATTGCCTAAATCATAATCGTAGGAGTAGTTTCCCAGCACGAGGAAATCTGTTGACGAGGGTTTGTTGAAGGATTCTAAATCAATGACAATATGTTTGAGATATATTTCCCTATAAATCCTAATCGTGTTGGTATGCCCCTTTAGTGGCAACCAGAGGTGAGCCCAGTATATTCTAAAGTATCCATTCAATTTCTCAGACCAATCTCGACTAAGTAGAAGTCCATAAGCTTCTGGGATATCTACTATAGTGATGTCAATTACTCGAGCAAATTTCAGGTGTGTAGGCATTCTGATCATGACATCCTTAAGTTCCCCAATAAATTTTACCTGATTTATGTCTAGTTGTATAACATGTTTATCACTTTTGAGCGAGATTGCATTCAATTTATTGCAGATTGACAATGGCATGACATTGGAGGATGCCCCTGAATCGACTAAACAATTATGCAGGGTTTTTTTGAAGACATCCAACATTAAAAGGAAAGGTGGGACAAAAGGATTTCCTCTTTTGTCTACAGAGAAAGAGTTTACATTTGGTTTTTTCTTTAGATCTGTGGGAGATGGGACCTCACCTAGGTCAGTTCTTGTTATAGGGGCTTCTATTGACCTTAAAGATTGTAAAAGAAAATCCTTTTGTTGGGGAATTCTGCACATGTCCATGACAGACACATTAGCCTTCAACTTCTTTAAGTCCTCTACTATGTTGTAGTCCAACTTGGGTGACTCCCGTGTGTGTATGTTTATAGGATTTCTTTGGGGGATAAAGGGTGCTTTGATGTGATCAATTGTTTGTTTCCCTCTCGAGGTTTGGGAAATGATGAGATCATTTGAGACCGATTGGCCCTTACTTCGTGTTTTCACCACCAAAACCTTAGCGGGTGATTCCTGAACTTCAAATACACCATCAAAAGGCATCGGCAAGTCAAGATCCCACAACAACATGATTGTTTCTTCTGGCGGCTCAATTTCCTCCTGATGGGTGATGATCACTGTTGAGTCGCTTGATTGTTCGATAAGAGAAACTTCACCTAGGAACCAATTGGACATTAAATTAATAGCGTGCACCCATTGGGGACAGTCTATTTCGTAATTTTTCTCTTGATGGTACGTACAAAAAGAGTCGGATGCTACATTACCCAGGTCTATGTTTAAGTTGGCTGGGGGAGGTTCAATCACTTTGAAAGGTGGGTTTCTTTTAAAAAGGGTTTTATAGGGCCTTTGACCTTGGTTTCCTTCCCCGACACTTCTTTTCATGTCTATGATTTCATTTGACAGTTTATTTATCATCCCTTGTAGGTATTCTATGTCCCCACTTCCCTTTTAGGGACCTTGTTCTGTTTATTTTCCCAGGGGTATAGTCAACAAAAGTCGTCTCAACTTCCTTCTTAATTAGTGAGATATGACCCTCTTTGCATCCCTTCATTTGGAATTCAATCGTTTTGGCTTTCCCAAAATTTTCATCTAGGGTATGTTTGGTATCCATTTTCAAAAACATGAAATGGAAGCAGGGAGAGCATTAACATATACCTCAATTTGCAAATCCTGAGTAGGTTTAGCTTCAGGTTGAAATTTGTTGAGGATAGTGATAAACCATTGATTGAATTCTTTAACCTTCTCTTTTGAACTCATGGTGGTTGTTAGTCTCTAATTTTGTCTTGGTTTAGTGAAAAACCCTTGTCCTAAACCCTCCTTACCCATCCCTCATTTTTTCGCTTTCAGTTGTTTTCATTTTTTAGATTTTGGATGTTTCATGGTTTGCATTATAATCTTTGATGATTTATTTAAGTTTTGATTATGAAAAACATTGTTTAAACTAGAAGTGTCTCCTTTTATGCCGTTGGAATTTTCAAATTTCAAGTTGTCAAACGTGCTACGGGAATAAGCCTATTCCCGTAGCGCCAAATAATCATGCCATAACGTGCGCCTGCTATCCCAATTTAGTTATGATAACAAGATTCATGAGTTAAGAGTTCATGTGTTCCCACGAAAGTTTGGGAATCATTCTAAATCAAACAAGTTCAGAACATAACTAATATGCATGCACGCAGGGTTCATTTACCTGTTG
The DNA here is from genome assembly GCA_000966675.3 of Picea glauca. Taxonomy (NCBI): domain Eukaryota; kingdom Viridiplantae; phylum Streptophyta; class Pinopsida; order Pinales; family Pinaceae; genus Picea; species Picea glauca. Next base: position 196,948 of record JZKD02S1875960.1, on the reverse strand, counting down.
TTTAATGATTATTATGTGACTGGTTCAAGTTGGTTTAGTTCAGCCTTGTAGGGAGAAATACAAGTATCCATTCAAAGAAATAGGTATATATCAACAATTGCAGGAAGTGAATTTGGAACCCGAGGGTGTTAGTTGAAGAATTGAGTTTAATGGTGCCAAAGAGGAGCAGACAAGTTGCCAGAATCGAACCAGAAGGTGCCAAACTTCTTGAAGCCTACCCTCAGATGGCCCAAAGATTCAGAGATGTTGTGTGGTTTGAGTTCCTCACTACATTTCAAGGTTATGATGAACAAGTTTCCATGGAATTTGCTTTGAACTTCAATGGTCATGAGGTCGAAATAAACAAGATGTTGATGCTGGTGACAGAGCAGACTATAGACAAGGCTTGCAGGCTCGTGGTTGGAGGGGAAAGATGGTGGAAGAAGGAACACCTGGTCACTAAATTTGTGAATCAATTCCTCCTTCCAAATAAGCAGAATCCATATTGGAGAAGGGGAATTCCTCGCAGTTGGGTTCGACCCGAATGGCACACTGCCCTGGTGGTGATTCACAGATACATCACCTGCGAAGGGAGGTTTTCGTTAGTTTACATATACCATATCAGAATACTAATGCATCTAAATGGTGACCACCCTTTAAATCTTCCTTATTTCCTGCTTAAAAGTTTAACAAAAATGTTCAAGAAAGTGCAGTCGATTTCCACTAATGCCAAAGGCAGTTTGTTCCATCAAGTCTTGATTAAAACCCTAGTCATGTCTGCCCTGAACATATTATAGAAGCCCTGGAATTGGCTCACGGAATCCTTAAAACCTATCACTCAATCCAATAAGCCGAAAAAGGGAAGAGGGAGGAAAACTGTTAAACAAAGTCGAGATATTTCTGATGAAAACCCTGTGAAAGATGAATCTTCTGATATCAAGGTAACTAAGAAGAGAAGGAGTAAGAGACCTAGATGGGAGCCCGAAATTGAAATGCTTTCTGAGGAAGATGTCAAAGGAAAGACAAAGAGATAATTATCTCATTGCTCAAACTACAGTCAAGTCTAAAATGCCATCAACCAGCAAAGGGAACGTTTCAATCAAAGGAAAAAGGAAAAAATGTGCATGTGTATCACAAAAAACTTGGATAAATTCAACCAGGGATACTAATAAGTATAGGCTAAACTCAAAAGCAATGTTCAATCCGGCAATTAAAGAAGAAAACACCATAATCATAGAATATGATTCTGAGGATGTTGAAATAAGCACCAGGAAAAGAGCAAAAAAGACTCCATTTCCCAAGAAATATGTCAGCGAAGGGAAGGGAAAACTTACACCACCTACAGGCCCTGTAACGAGAGCTTCAACTAGATTAGCTAAGGCTAAAGAGATGGCTAAAGGAATTAGTGAATTCCCTGAAGAAAAATAGGATTACTTGGAAGATTCAGATTACTTACCAGATGTACCTGGAGCTATGGATTCATCAAGTTCTGAAGAAGAACATAGCTCAGAATTGATCTCAAAATACCAGGTTAAAGCCAAAGAACCCAGTGTTACTTTAAATCTAAATGAAACTGCACCCTCTGAAGATTGTTCAGGATTCAGGGTCGAGATAATAACTGATAAGGAAAAGATTAAAGAATTTCAGAAAACCATAAAGCAATTAAAGAAGGAAAAGATGCAGATAGAACAGTGGAATGCTCGCCAACAGGAAAGAATTCAAAGTCTTAAAAAGAAGAAGAAGGAGCAAAGGGCACTGCTTAAGGAACTCATGGAAATCAATTTCAGACTTTACTAGCACAATGTTGTGTTAACCACGAAGCTCAAGCAGAAAAACGCCAAAGCCACTGCTACGATTTTATCTTAAAGGTAACATGAAGATTGGTTACATTTTTGTTAAAGGTGCTCCAGGAGATATGGCAAATAATTACTTGTTTTTATCAAGGAGATGCTAAGACTTCGATCTGCTTTACAGAGTCAAACAAAATCCCTATTTTGTAGAGTCAAATGTATTGCTGGCAATGTTTGTTATATCAAGTTGTTGAGATGTGTACTATTTTGGAAATAGAAGCTCATTTTGAGTGAAATAATTTAGGATCTGGATACTTTTTATTCTAGTCATTTAAAGTTGTCCTAGATAATAGGATCTAGAAGTTTTATAGCTGGTTTACATAGACAGAAGACAGACCATATGGGGGTTGAAAATTTGGAGATCTGTAGAAAAGTTTTGTGGAGATTATTGTAAAAGGCATGTATGTTCAATTGACACTTAATAGCAAAGGCATATGGATGGTTAGACCTTCTTTTTTCTAATCTATTATTTCATTTTTCATGCTTGAATTTATTATTCAAATTGCAATGCTTTTGGTTCTTGAATGTTAATTTATACAGTGAAGATTTTGTTGTAAAGATAATTTTTCAAGTAATGATTTCAAGTTGATACCCTTGTTTCTTTATGATATATTGAAACTAAACTTTGTGAAATTGACAAATTGAAGATTTCACTTTCTTTTTCTTGAATTGGTTTACTCCATCTATGTACCTACCTATTATTCAGCTAATGGGATATGCAATGTTTTAATCTTGATTTTTATGCCATACTGTAAACTTGACCCAGTTTTCAACCATTATACTAAAACCAAATTATAAAACCTTCAAAAAACTCTTTGCAATAAAATCAATGATGCCCTAGCTTGCCCTTACCAGTCGAGTGCAACTTTAGGGACTAACAACGGCGACGAACAATTCAGCCATTAAAGCTCCTATGGTGGTTTCTTCTGGAAATTTGTCTAAGAAATCTTTTTGAAACTTCATCCAACTAGTTATGGACCCCACATGAAAGTTAAAATACCAAGTTGAGGCTGAATTTTCAAAGGTATAGGGAAAAATCCTACACACTACGTCCTCATGTTGTACGTTCATTAGTCTTATAGCTAGTATGATTTTTTTAATATGGTCCTCGGGAAATCCAGATGTTTCAAGATCGAATTTGGGAAGTAATTTTTCTAGATGTCGAGGGAGGTTGTGTACCTGTCCTGGGATTACCAGAGCATCCCTGGCCAACCAAGGTTGATTATTTTGCGGTGGATTTCCCCTTTCTTCATTATTATCATTATTATCCTCCATGTCGTCTGATTCTGAAACTGAGCGATCTGAGTTAAACCCTTCCTTGTTAGATTCGAAATCGCCAGGCTCGGAGTAGTTACCAGCTGGTGTTTTGGGGATCATATTAAGGGGTTTTTCGATCTCAGTGAGAGAAAAATATATCAGGTCCTCTACTGTGTGAACAAAAACCTAGTCAGGGGTATCGAAGACTGGTCTTCTTACTTTTTTTCTACGAGGAAGTAACATGGATAAGGGTAACGATCCAATTTCCCTAGCGTAATCTCTTGTGATTCTTCTGAACTGGTTCAACTCCTCGTGAGGAAGAGCATAAGGTATTTCAGGGAAGAGGTTTTCTAATTCCTCATGTTGGGGTGATTTAATCATTTTGGGAGTACTCTCTGTATGTGGGTTGCCTTGAGAATGACTAGCCATGAATGTGGGATGTTTTGAATCTATAGCTTATGTGAATATATTATCAAAAATATTGTTAGCCATTCATTCATTCAACCCTCCTTCTAGCGCCAATTCTGTTGAGGGGTCTGAAATCCCTTTAACTCAACAGTAGGAACCAAACCAACCTTAGAGGCCCAATTAGATTCTACAGCGTTTGATGGGTGGAATGGTTCTCCAGATCTTTCGATCTAGCTAATTGATCGATGGGATTTAGTTAGTGATTAACATGATATATTTCTATGAAAGTTCCTCCTTCAGCTTAAACGTTCTCTTTTGTCTTTTCCTTTTATTATATGAGTCTGATAAAGTAAGGTGTGATGGTATAAACCAAATGATATAAAGGATTCTTAAGTACTAAATAAGGTTGAGCTTGGGATAACCCTTGTGCTCTAGCATGCAGACAACGATATTCATACCTATTACAAGTCTAATAATAATACATTAACTTGATAGTATTTCAATAGTGACTGAGATACAATTATTGAAAGAGAATACACGTGCAATAAGATGAGTGTAAGAAAAATAATTTCCTTAGCTCTACCATCAATCACACATTAACACAACGATTTTCTTTTTCATCATTAAGAACAAAAGAACAGTTAAAATATTGAAACAAATAGCTTATCAATAGATTCAAAAACTCATACTCGTTACAACATCAACTACTAAAATAAAAGTTGGAAGTAGTTCCTCCTCAATCCAATCACATAATGCCTTTGATAAAAAAATTAAAAAAATTGTCTCCGGTTCTAAACAAAACCTCTCAATTAAGGTTGCTCAGAAATAGTTCTTTACAATTCTAAAAAAGATGGTCTTTTCCCAAAACCATCGACCTTTCCCAAAAGGTCAATCCTCCTATTTATAAAGAATCACTAACTAACAATAGTTGCTACAAGTTTGTGTTAATTAAAACAAAATATTGCCACGTGGTGTTTGATCTCTTTGTTCCCTGGAAATCATCTCGTGGTTCTACTAGATTGAATGAATCTTCTCATATTCTAACCACTTGATGAAGAGATCCCCGCATGTGTTATCATACTAGAATCTGTGTTGTTCCATTGGGGATGAAAGGGTTTCCTTCACTTCTACTACCCGTTCTCTATATTTGATGACTTTGGCACTTAAATGCTGTAGAATTGCATGAGCCTTGATCAGATGTTCCATAAACTTCTGTATTTGACCCGATGTCATGCTTTCCACCTATGCAATCTCCACTCCCCATGCTGAGTCATGTTCTACATGTCATTTGACTATGTCATGCAAGTCGACAAAGTCTTCGGGTGAGTCGAACTCTGGGATGCCAATGCCTTTCATTTCTCGATTGATATTTTCCTAGCTTCTTTAACACTCGGACCACCTCTTCGGTATTTCTCGCTAAGGTTCCTAGGCCATACTTACCCAATAATAAACTGCTTTCTTGATCAAAGAGATTTTGCTATCCATCAACACTTGAATTCCACACTCCTCTGTGTCCCGACCCTTCTGCACTATGCTAATGTAGTCAATTCGTTCTACAACTTGGTATGCCTTTTCATACCATCTCTCCACGTCCTTATAGGTTTTCAGGTCAATAAGGGTATCTTCTTGATAGCTGGCTACACATGTAGTGAAAATATGTCTTTCACTTGTGAACTTTACATATGCATCTTGGAACTCACTCTTCAGAAAAACTGTGGTATGCGTTGAGTCTTGGTAATATTTTTCCAAGTGGTGCAAATGGTCTAGCTCCTTTAGTGTAGCGGATAGTTCCTTTTCATATCACTTTCCTCGATCCAACATGGCATCAGTTATATCCATCCCTACACTGATGAGATCAGATGCCTTCACATGTTCTGTGCTGAGAAACGTCTCCTTCGTGGTGATGAGAGTCGAGCTATCCAGCGTGAGTCTTCTTTTCTTGGTGACCCTCCTCATGATATATTTTCTCTTCCTGTCGTAAGAGATCGCCTGTATATCAATGACCTCATCAATGGGATCGTGGATTTATTATTCTCCTCAAGTCAGAGTGTTTCCCAAGCTTCTTGTTGTATGTATTTTCTCTAGAACATGTTCTTGTACTTCTTCCATATGTTCCAATGGCTCGACCTCTATTTGGTGTTCATCGTCTAGTGAGATATTAGACAAAATTGAAGAGTCAGTGATAGGCCCCATACTTACTTGGTGATCGGATGTTGAGGTGTTGATCTCCGACTGTTGCAATCCATCTTTTTTCCCACTTGAATGTAGCTCTTCCCTAGATTTGTCTTTCAGGGTCCCCGATAGGTCAGGAAGTTTAGTGTCTAAGATTCTTTTGGCCTCATGGTCGCCCTGCAGAGAGTTTGGAATTTATGCATTGGGACTTGGAGAAGATGTTCCCCCAGGTTATTTCTCCTCTGTAATTGGTATTGGAGTTACAAGTGAGACCTATGAAATCTCTTCATCATCATAGATGGTTATTAGATCAAATGAGGGATTAGTTACACCCGTTTCACCCGGTGTTCTTGGAATCTCATATTGGGTTGGAATGGTCACCGATGATCTGGTCTGTGGTGATGGAACTCTGGGATTTTCCAGACCGATGATTTCCTCCATTTGTATTGACTCTGAGCCATCTATCTCCTCTCTGATTGTGATTGGGTCGGTCGGGGTGATCCTCATCATTTATAATAGTTGAGGATCGTTTTGTAGATGGTCGATGATTCTTTGGGCTCCTTCTAGTAACATCACCCCCCTCCTTTGTGCCTTGGTGGCTTATGCTACTCTATTTTCTCCTCTAACACTGAGAGCTTATTGATCCGTATGTTCTATCATTTCCACATGGAAGCATGAGGAAGTGACGTGTGTTACTCGGTTTTGGAATTTTTGGGCTGAGTTGGACCAGTACGAAAAATGACATGTGGAAATGTATGGATGTGACATGTGGCAGTCTGTACATGACATGGCCCAATGACAGGATGACACATGGTAGTATGGACGACAGGTGGATATATGGATGATGATGTGGCAGGTGATTGGGTAGGTGACTTGGAAGTATAGATGTTGACATGGCATGACACGTGGTTGTACGACAGTGACATGACATATGACGTGGTAGCTGACTGTACATGTTGACTGGGTGTTGACTATACCATACGGGCCAACTAGAGGGTGACATGTGGCGCAATTAGAGGGTGCCACGTGGCACCTCGAATTTTCCCTATGTTGGCTAGGTAAAAATTTTGTTTCACCTGTAGGGGACTAAAACCGTCGACCTTCGGGAACAATCAATAGACTAAGCCTCATGCGTTGACCACTTGGGCGTGTTGGTTCTTGTTTATATACGTGGAAACATTTAATTTTAAAGTGGTTATGTAGTGCGGTTTAGGGCTAGCCCTGGTCAGCGAGGGGCCATCACATAACACTTGGCACTCAGAAAGTGAACAAGAGCTAGGAACCATGAGCTGAGTGTAACAAGAGGGAACGAGGGTTAAGTCCAAGCCACATGGCCATACATACGACCTAGAAAGGGGGGATTATCTGAAGACCAAGGGCTAAAGATGAGGGGTGCGCCCAGCCTGAGGACGTATGGTGCTTCCCATATGGCCAGGAATATGGGTAAGGGGGTTGTGCCCAACATTTTTCCTATTTGTGAGTTTTTAAACCTTATATTAATATTTTTTGTGGATTTTTATGTTGATTTTGGAGGATTTTGGCCATTTTGGGGGGATTTGGAGCCCAAAAAGAGGCTAGATCTTGGGGAAAAGTTGGGATTTGATTCTCAACTCAAATTATATAAAAAACCAGAGGTTCTCAGAAGCCTTAGGAGGTTCATAATTTCATGATGATGATGATTTTGTGAATCTTGAAGCCATTTTTATGCATGGAAGCCATTGAGGAAGAGAAGTTTGGAGGCCGATTCCAGGAGCTACGCTCAACCTCTTTTAGTTCTGTCAATTTTGTTGGATTCTTGAGGTTGAAAAAAACACAACTAGACCAGTTTGTAATCCTTTTGAGACCTTTCTGATTTACTCTTGAATCATTGAAGAGAAATAAGAAAGCCTCACCCACTGAGACAAAGGCCTGGAGACATAGGCAATCTTGTTGAACTCCATTAACAACTTTGTTGTTATGGTTTTCTATTGTTTGTGCTTATATTTTGATCTGCATTTCTTTATGATGGCTACTATAATCTCTCATTAAGTTCTTCTTCTCTCCTTAATTCCTAATTGGTAATTGAACACATGCTTAAAACTTAACCAAGTCTTTAAAGATCAATTTCAGATCAAGTGGTATCAGAGAAAGTTGACAATTGGTTGTTTGAGTTTGCATGATTACCATGGAAAAGCTGAGTTGTGGTGAAGACGAGCTTGTAGTATGGGAACTTGATATTGGATCAAGAAAGAGGACTTCTCAAAGTGAGGAGATGGCATCGGAAGAAGGCATGTCTCAAAATGAGATAGAGCTGCAAAAGACTTTATTCGCCATGTCTGGGATGGTAAAGGTATTATATGAGGATTACTTGGAACAGAAGAGGCCTTTCCAGGGGGAATCGTCAAAACAAGAAAAAAGAGAAGAAGGAGAGGATCCTCCTAAATCTCCTCCTTCACATCCTTCTTCTCCAACATCTTCTTCTTCTTCAAGTACAAGTTCAAAATCCATCGCAAGAAAACATTCCCATTCCCATAAACATGATATGCCTTTACTTAATCTTGATGTGAAATTTGAATTGCCCATGTATGATGGTGAAGTCAATGCTGAGAGGCTTGATAACTGTGTTAGACAGATGGAAGTTTATTGTAGTGTGAAACAAATCAAAGATGAGACAACTCGAATCAAGTTGGCATTGCTTCGACTTACAAGCACAACACTCATCTGGTGGCAGAGTAAGTTGCAAAATGGTATGCAACAAGTTGGTAATGTATTTCCATCATGGCAAGATTTTGTTTTTGCACTTAGAAAGAAATTTTATCCTTTGGGTTATAAGGAGAAGGATTTAATTTAATGGCAATGTCTTAAACTAAGAAAATGACAAATGGTGCAAGAATACACAAATGAATTTCATAAGATGGAATTAATGTTAAATATTCCATTACTTACCCAAGAAACTCTTATGAAGTATATAGGAGGTTTACCTGCACATATTCATAACACTATATTTATGTTTGGACCTACTAATCTTGATGAGGTTTTTTTTCAAGCAACATACATTGAAGCAGGAAAACCATGAGTGGATGTATTAGGGGAATCGTCTTCAAGGAAAGAGGACAAAAGGATGGGGAATGGAAAGACAGAAAATTCAGCAACAGTGAAGGAAGGAAAGCTCTCTTGCAAGGATTGCAAGAAAAAAGGGCACGATGATGACCATTTCTGGCAATTGCACCCAAAGAAGAGACTGAAATGGTTCAAAGAAAGGAAAGGGAGGCAAACAGTTGCAACAAAAACACAACCAATAGACTTGGGATATGATTCAGGTGATTAGACTAAGATCACAACAATTGGTTTGATAGGTAAAATTGGTGATGGATATGATTCTAGAAGTAAGTTGTTTCACATAAGGGTGATAATGAAACATACTAAGATTGATACATTAATAGATAGTGGATCTCAATCTAACTTGATTTCAGAGGAAGTGGTTAAACAATTGGGATTTACAACTAAGCTACATCATAAACCTTACTCACTTAAATGGATAAGAAACAATCATAAATTGCACATAATGTGGATGAGGTAACGTGTGATTTTGTGCCACTCAATGAATGTGGAATGGTCTTAGGTAGCCCTTATTTGTATGATCGCAAAGCAATATTCTACAGGGAAAAAAATCAATGTCACTTAACTAAAGGAAATAAATATGTTGTACATGCTCATCACTTAAAAGAAAATCAATCTCTTCAAATAATGGAACAATTAATGAAGGCAACTTATGCAAGCAACACACCTATAATTGTGCCAAATAAAGCAATTGATCTTAAGCATGAACAGGAGACGGTTGTAGAATGTAAATTCAATCATACTTTGCTTCAATATAAGATAATGTTGTGCAAGCACATCACACATATTATCTCATTTGCATTCATATTTATGATGTTATCACTGCTAATGTTTTCAACATGGATGGTAGTGGCTTCAGTAAGATGTGAAAGAGTACAAGTTGCTAACAACATGCCATCATTTGTCATGGTTGTTTTGCAATTGATTATGATGAGACAACTGCACATGACATAGTTTAAAGACAAAGGACAAGTGGGGTGGCCTATCCCGCATTTGATGACTGGTTAATACCCTTTTGGAGGACCAAAAGGTGTTAGTGGGGAGGCATGATCCAAAATGGATCCAATAAGGCCTAAAAATAAAAGTTCTCAAAATCAGACAAAACCAACGCCATTACGCCGGGCTCGTCTCGCTGATTCCAATCATATAATTTTTTCGCAAATGGACTTCATATGCAAAATATATCACGTTCTGATCGATTTCCCAAACAAGAAAAATAAATTCAACTGGTCAAAGTCAACAGCTCATACTGCTGACGTCAGCAGTACGATAGGTGACATTGGCAGGGACACATGGTAGCACAAGGAGGTGACATGTGTCACTCAGTTTTGGCATTTTTGGGCTAAGTTGGACCAGTACGAAAATGACACATGGAACTATATGGATGTGACACATGGTAGTTTGTATGTTACATGGCCCAATGACAGGATGACACATGGAAGTACGGACGACAGGTGGTTGTACAGATGATGATGTGGTAGCTGATTAGGAAGGTGACTTGGCAGTGCATATGATGACGTAGCACAACATGTGGTTGTAAGGCAGTGACATGACAGGTGACATGGTAGCTGATTGTGCATGCTAACTAGGTGTTGATTGTACCATACATGCCAACTATAGGGTGACACATGGCCTAATCAGAGGGTGCCATGTGGCACCCCAAATTTTTCCAATGTTGGTTGAGTAAACAAATTGTTCCACCTCCGGGGGACTCGAACCCTTGACCTTTGAGCATGGTAAATGGATTAAGCCCCGTGCACTGGCCACTTGGATGTGTTGGTTCTTGTTTATATACATGGTAGAATTTAATTTTAAAGTGGTTATGTAGCGCGGTTTAGGGCTATCCCTGGTCGGCGGGGGGCCAGCACATAGCACTTGGAACTCGGCCCATGACTAGGAGCTAGGAACCATGAGTTGAGTGCAACATGAGGGTGCGAGGGTTAAGGCCAGGCCACATGGCCATGCATATGACCTGGAAAGGGGGGCTTATCCGAAGACCAAGGGATAAAGACCAGAGGCTCACCCAACCCGAGGACATATGGTGCTTCCCATATGGCTAGGAGCCTGGGTAAAGGGGGTTGCGTCCAACATTTTGCCTAATTGTGGATTTTTAAACCTTATATTAATATTTTTTGTGGATTTTTTGCTGATTTTGGAGAATTTTGGCCATTTTGGGGGAATTTGGAGCCCAAAAAGAGGCTAGATCTTGGGGAAACGTTGGGATTCAATTCTCAAATCAAATTCTATAAAAAACCAGAGGTTCTTGGTAGCCTTAGGAGGTTCATAATTGCAGAATTATGATGAGTTTGTGAAGCTTGAAGCCATTTTTATGCAAGGAAGCCATTGAGGAAGTGAACTTTGGAGGCCAATTCCGGGAGCTACGCTCAACATTTTTCAATGTCGTCAGTTGTGTTGGATTCTTGAGGTTGAGAAGAGCACAAACAGACTAGTTTGTAATCCCTTTGACACTTTTATGATGTAATTTTGAAGCATTGAAGAGAAATAAGAAAGCCTCACCGACTGAGACAAAGGCCTGAAAACGTAGGGAATCTTGCTGAACTTCGTTAACAACTTTGTTTTTATGGTTTGTTGTTATTTGTGATTATATTCCGATATACATTTCTTTATGATGGCTCTTATAATCTCTCATTAAGTTCTTCTTCTCTCCTTAATTCCTAATTAGTAATTGAACACATGCTTAAAACTTAACCAAGTCTTTAAAGATCGATTTCGGATCAGGGTATTACACTTGAGACACTATGAGGATCATAGAAACCATATGGTCTTATGTCGGTGATGAAGGACTAACTACACATAAATCCATCTTGGTTGGAATTTAGAAAATTCATTGAAAACTACTTAACAACTAACAATGTATAACAATAACAACCACATTCAATTGACACATGATCAACACATTAGGGGACCAGAATCACTGCATCTTTATTATCTTTATTAAACCATTTATAGACATACATTAATAAACTCATCACTTGACATCAATAGAGTTTTGATCTCTTATACATTATCCCAATGTTACATTACATAACACCATGCACTTTTCTTCAAAATCTACAGATATGATAGACTCAGAATTACAACCAGATACATTACAAACATAGGGTTAGAGCGAGCTCAACAACAACAAAATACCCACAACCATCAACCAACTGAATAACTCTCTTTCTATTTTTGTTGCTCCCTTTTATCTTCCTCTCGACTCTGGTGCTCTGTCACTTTCAATTCTACCCCACTCTCTCCTTTGAGTTCCATTCCTTCACACTTATATCACCTACATACATTATGTGTAGCTTCTTTTGAATTATGGAAATCTCAAATAACTTTCTTTATTATCATCTTCCTGTTGCTCCATGATCACTCGTGCTACCTATAGTAATCATTCGATAAGTTTTCCCAAATATTTTTCTATTTATTCTAGAGTGCATGCGATGTCTTGTTAATTTCTGGCATGCATCAAAAAACTCAAATTGATGCACATTGATATAAATTGAACTAACATGCGTTAAAAAAACTTGATCTGACGTGTGTGCCTCCTATCACCCCTCACTCAACTGCTTGAGTGGGAACAAAAATGGAAAAGGAGCACACAACTTTGTTTGTGCATACATGATATTTGTCCAAACATTTGGGTGTAAATAGGCCCCTGCCACTATTATTTGGCTCATTCTCGAGCCAAGTTCCTCATTGATTAACTAAAGTGATAGACGAAACGGTATTCATGAGTTCTAGAATGAACTCCTTGAACTGGCGATCAAGCTCATTCAAGTTTCCATGAAGTTCTTGGGTGATACGAACAATTGCATCTGCATCAGTTGTTGTGACCTAAGGGATTGTCAGTTTTGTTTTTTTCATTTTCTTTATCAAGGGGATGATAACACCCTACGCTTTTGTTAAATGGGTATAAAAGATTAAGTCCTTATCATTTGTAGTAGTGATTATCTTTGATATGCTTTGTTTCTCATCCTAGACAACAACAATTTCCTACATTTTAGATGCAATAGATTCCATTGCAGTTGGCCAATCACCTAGGGGTAGAGAGGCCAAGATACTCTTTTGCAGTGTGACCCCATCATGGGTCGCACAAACCCTCTCATTAATAATAGTTAATTCTGGGGGAGTTTGTAAATGGTTCCACAAGGTAAAGCTATGATCGACCGCCACTAATAAGTCCTTCAATCTCTTCAGGTCATCCTGAATGGTTTCTTCGACTGTTTCAACCTTATTCTATAATGCTATATCCTCCGACGTTAACTGTTGAATCCATGCATGAAGTTTTGTATTATGATATTCTAGGAGATGAATATGATTGGTAACCACTCTAAGTTTCTGTGGCACTGATATCTCTACCTGAAAGTGCTCATTCTTGCAAACCTATGAATAATATTCGTCCAGTGAACTTAAGACTTTGGTGTCACTGGAGAGAATCGCTTCATACTGGGATTTATTCTCTATATGCACAGTGACATCAACAAGATGCAATTGATAGAGGTCTTTTTGGGTAGCCTCAATTTCTTTTCGTGCAATTGATTCTTACTACAACTCAGACCTGGTGTCCACATGGATGGATATTTTCTGGTCAAGTTGAATGTGTATATGGGAATGATTGTGGGTGAGAGTTAGGTTTCTCTCCTCGAGATGATAGAGCATGGTAGTGACAAAATTTTGTAACTTGGCAATAGGGACCTGTGAAAGGTTGAGTTCTATCTTGGCCAAGTCGAAGGGGACCATGGCAAGTGGGAAGACACTCATAATTCTTCTTTGGCTCAATTTTGTAGCATTGATGGATTGGATTCTGGTGATGGAGATTCTGGTGGGGAGGGTGAAGCGATTTTTGATCCATGATGTCAAATTTCATCACCATATTGTTTTGGAACACTTGAAGTCTATACAATTGAGAAAAGATCTCCATCATCAATTTGGCTATGTGTCGACTAGCCTATGGTGTGGGAGAGATAACCTCAAACTTATTCATTGTGTTTGCACATCGACGTTTTCTGGAACCCTAACGAGGTCGAACCTTTGGTCAGGGTGAAGGCGTTGGAACCTCCTTATCAACTGGATTCACAACTGGTGAGGTTGGGCGATCCTATTTTGTGTTAGTGTGGAGGTCGATAGGCGTGGGACTTGAGTTTTGGAAGACCACTAACATTTCCTTGTTGTCTCAACCTATTCTTCTGACCCACCATCGTTGTGCATGCACTCATCTGAATGTGGTGAACTTGGTCCTTGGAACCAAAATTTTGTAGCTTAGATGCAACAACCTCATCTCGGCAGTGGGAAGCAGTCGCGACTCACTTATGTTCCTATGAATTATTGGTCCTCACTTTGAATTCATCTTGGACCTCAGAGAAGTGAGGATGGTAGTCAACTGACCACACTACCACACCATCCAGGATGTCCCTTTCTGTAATAAAGAAAGGAATCTTTCCCTCTGTTTTATCATCGGTCGCACTGGGAGAAATGAAAACATTATGAAAATCATTTTTAAAATGAAGATAATGATCATACCTGTCGTTAAAATACTCCTGGATGTAGACCCTCTCTTTAGAAGACAAAATAAATTTTGTGAACTACTTTTGGAAGTATTTGGTGACTGCTTCCTGGACCTCAGGGTTGGTGGAGTGCTGGAGAGTCAATAACCAGGGGGAAATAAACAAGGGGTGCCTTCCATGTTCGCATCATGTCACAATGGTGGTTTCCACAACACCATACCCAACAAAAGGATGACCTATTTGTATCGAAACTATTTTCCCCAATTATGAGAATCGAGGTAGTCATCGATAAACTTATCTAGCAAGTATTGATCCCAAGCCATATAAGTTCCTCCATCGCAATGCTCCATAGTGAGGACCACACCAAGAGTACATTCCTCTTTTTGGTAATTGCAAATGAGCTTGCAAGACAATAATTGTGTTGCAAACTGTACTAATGGATTATTTATTTTGGGGATTACCACACTGTGTTTCCCTATGCGTGTGCCAAATCGAGAGTATAACTCCTTCTTATTTGTATATTTCTCTTTGAGGGTATCTGTTGGATCTTCGTCAGAAGTGGGAAGGCACAAAATCCTATGCATTATGTTTTGATCGATAATGTAAGGTTGGTCCAACCATAGGTACCCCTCATGCATTCAAGTGAGAAGGAATCAGACATAGGCATGAACAAAAAGGGCACAGAAATCCCACCGCCAGAGGGATGCAGAAATATTTTTTGTATAAATTTAGGTGAATACGATGGGCAAGTGATGCTAGTGGGGCAGACTGAAGCTGATTGTGTTCGCATGTGGAAGTTGAATGAAGCACAAAAGTTTGAAATATGGCGTCAGCTACGCACCAAAGGTTTTACAAAAGGCGGCATTGCGTCAACTCCTTTCGTGATAGTGAACAACAGTGGGTTGATAATGGTGATTGATTGGGAAATAAATATTTCGATATTTAACTCCAAGGGGAAATTGATCGTCCGGAAAATGAGATTACCAGGTCTTCGAACGTCTCGACGACCAATCCGAGGAACTGGATCAGCGTTCGAATCTAACAACCTGTGGTGGCCCGATTCATTATTTATACAATGATCCATCATCTATGAAAATTTAGGTTTTTAATTCCATTGTTGATTTTAATGATAATTGAAGTGGCTCCTTGATGCAAAATTGTATTGTTATAGAGATTATTGGAAAATTGTTATAGAGATTATTGGAATATCTTTTGAACTTTTATAGTGGTGCAAGGGGTTTATTTTGTGCACATTTATTGAGTGCTCTGTATTTATTTAGTTTTTTCTGATTTAATTTTTTTTTACAATACCAACTTTTTTAATCTCTTAAAACCTTTTAAATTTTAATGGTCTTGAAAAACTTCTGCACATATATATATTTAGTGAAAATTAACTCAAATTAATATATATATATAGTGAGAAGGCATTCCAATCTGGCTTGATCACCGGCATAATTTAATTGTTTATGACCGTAAAAAATTCCCCACGCACAAAACCTGGACATATTATATGTTCACAGTGGTTGCATGTGGTTGATGGAATCCAGAGATTACTTAACCACCATTTGTTCATGTTTTTTGGTAATAAAAAATGTTTACCAGCTTGAAAAGGAGAATAAAACCAAAATCTGAAACAAAATAAGTGTTGTATGGCATCTTAGTCTCCTAAGTTGGGATGAGAGTAAATGCCACCTAGTACACACGTGGCTAGAGAGTTGAAATACATGTGGTTTGCATGCAGAACACAATATTCCCGAATTAGTTCTTCATGAAAAATATAAAAAATTATCAACATTTGAAAGGTTGTTGGACACAAAAAATTTAGCATTACAGAAGTAGTTATCTTTAAAACAAGGGCTCCTCGACAGAAAAGAAATCTAAATTTATGAAATTATAGGTTCCTGGACAACATAAACTATACATACAAAAACTGTAATTTATAAAGTAGATATTTAGTTTTATACATATGAAATATGTACTTTTATAATGATCGCGGGTTGTCTGCTAGAACAGGTTGAAAACTTTGATATTCTCTACCCTACAAATAGCACCGACAATTATGCGATACATAAATTGGGCCTCGATGTTCTTTGTGATACAGAAATCGAGGAGTGGAGCTGCGGACTATAGAAATTCATCAGAAATAAATAAATTATACATACGAAATATGTACTTGTATAAAGTAGATATTTAGTTTTATAGATATGAAATTTGTACTTTTATAAAGTATGGGGATGAGATTTATAGAGCATGCATGGAGCCCTCATTGCATATGTAGCCAGTTTTTGGATCGCGGGTTCTCGGGCTAGCGGGCTCAAAATTGGGCCTATGATGTTCTGTGCCCTACAAATAACACCGATAGTTCCGCGATATACAAAATGACAGGCGGAGTTGCGGACTATAGAAATTTACCAGAAATTAACAATGTCTGTTATATAATAGAATAGTAATAACGTCTCTTACACTGAATTAGTTTTCTTTAAAACTAAGAATTTTTTTGGACAAAAAAGATATAGCATTGCTGAATTAGTTTTCTTTGCACACGTTTTATATAGCATGCACGGAGTGCTCATTCCATACTTAGCCAGTTTTGGGATCATGGGTTCTTGGGTTGGCGGTTTAAAAAATGGGTCTCTATTGTTATGTGCCCTACAAATAACATCGAGAGTTTCGCGATATACAAATTGACAAGCGGACTTGCGAACTATACAAACTTATT